>JARFMN010000030.1:0-126926 GCA_029372045.1 Scleroderma citrinum
CTTTGCTCACATGCAGCATACTTTCAGACTGTATGTGTTTCATATTTTGTAGCAATTCAAATTTAATTGTTTTTCACTCCAGCTACCCAATAATTTCAAGGATTTTGTAATGGAGCATGTTGGCAATGATAAGGTACCCAGTGATGCTTTATTTACCCATTGTCACAGGGAACTGTTTCATGCACAATGGAAAGATCTTTTGAATGAAGAATTCCTTCAGGCATATGAGCATGGGATGGTGTTCATATGTGGGGACAACATCAAGAGGTGACTCTCTTCTTGGATTTTCACATATTTGGCAGACTATCCTGAAAAGTATGTCATCATATATTTGTATTTACTTATTGAAGACACTGGCTATAGAGTTCTTATAGTGAATATCTGCAACCTCAGAGGATGTCCATGCCCTCATTGCCTTATCCTGAAGGTAAAGTTGCAGGATGTGGCAACAGAGAATGACATGCAGCAGCATAATATACTAGCTTGTTGTGACACTGTGGAGAGGCATGAAAAGATTTCTTCTTGCACAACAATTGATATATGTGAAGAGCAAATATATTTATAGACACCCCCTCAAGTGGAAGCCCTCCTCAAGGCAGAATCTCTGGTTCCAACTATAGTATGTACCCTTAAGCTGTAGGATTGAATCAAAGGTGTCTCACCACACTTGTCAAGAATGCATTTTCAAAAAAAGCTTGGTTTCACAGGATTTGACTTTTTCCTTATGCTGGTTGTTTATTTGTTACATGAGTTTGAATTAGGGAGTCCTGGAAAACCATCTTACTCCATTTGCTTTACCATAGTAGATAGCCTCAAGGGTTCTGTAGCACTGAACTTGATTGCTAATTGAGATAACTCACTTGCAGTTGGAGATTCATTGGTGAAGCTTGATTTTGGTGGAAGTTTTCATCAAGTGCCTCTCTTTTGGATGGGACACCATTTGGCATTTTCAGAAGAATGTCTCAGAGTTGAAGAGATTAGTGGCTTGAGGCTTTGAAGATATACTGCAAGTCATATTGGGTTTATTACTACTGTCTGTCTTACTCAACATGACCAGAGCACAGTGTTCCATTCCCAAGTTTTCAGGACTGCTTCCAGAACCTCATAATGTGCAGTTATTGCACTTGCTGTTTTGTTCTCTGCCATTGGCACAGGCTTGCACAGCTAATCTACACACAGATGAGATGCTTGATATATTTGAGAGAGTGATGAAAGATCAGGCAATCAGGTTTGTGACTTTGTCACAAATACTTGTCCACATTTTACAACCAAAGGGTTACCACATGAACCCAAAGCTTGCCAATGACACCAAAGACTGGCAAGATCTGAGCAAGTCCGTAATCTCAAGGTACTGCATCACAGG
The DNA here is from genome assembly GCA_029372045.1 of Scleroderma citrinum. Lineage (NCBI taxonomy): Eukaryota > Fungi > Basidiomycota > Agaricomycetes > Boletales > Sclerodermataceae > Scleroderma > Scleroderma citrinum. The sequence goes on from JARFMN010000030.1 coordinate 1,364, forward strand.
CGCATGGACCATGGCCCAGAGTGCTCAACCTTCAAACTTCACAAGTTACACACCCTTGCCTGATTACCCATCACAGATTAGAATGTGTGGCACCACAGATTCCTACTCAACTCAAACCATGTGCCTCACATTTTCCTCGCTCATCCATTCCACTAGCTAATTTTCTCCTACACAGGAAGAGCTTGAGCTCCATACAAGTAAAGCACAGTTCACCAGAACTAGCCACAAGGCATATGCATCTCAGTTAGCCTCCATAGAGTGGTGTCAAGCTCACATTCACTGCATCCACATGAGATCTTGATGCACTCAATCTAGCAGACCCCATACCAAACCAACCTGAGGAGCTACCATGTCATTAGCTGGTCTCAAAATTTCCTGGAGGACCTTACAAGATTCATGCAAACTAACATTAGGGATTCTACTGTGTGTGAGTCCTTGTAGTCATTATGATTCAGTGGCTGAGCTTGTGTCATCAGCATTTCATTCTAAAGCTAAAGGCACATATTCTCCCTTGTATTGCAACCACTTTTTTTAAGGCAAGCCCTCAGAGTGGCACTCCAATTCCACTGACCTTAATCTTTTCAACTCAGATCACACCATGACTCAGGACTATCTATCACAGTTAAACCATGTGGTCTTCAAGGGACATAGGATCTACCAGCACCATTTACTTCATATCAATTACACCACTTATGATCTTCAACATGACTTTGATTCCATCAACCCACATACTGATAACCAGGACATCATGTTATTATCCAGTCCAGATGGTAACAATCATCCCTTCTCCTATGCATGGGTATTAGGAATCTTCCATGCCAACATTGTTTACACCACACCTGGGGGTGCATCAGATTGAATTTTTGTGAGTGTGGTGGTTTGAGGTGATTCAAGACCATTTTTCAACATGAAGATCAACATGCCATCAATACTGTCAGGGACTTACCAATGGCTGATGAGGACACATTTGATTTTATTGACCCCTGCTGACATGCTCTGGGGCTGCCACATCATCCCCTCTTTTGCAAATGGTTGACTGCACTCTGATAATTGTTGCAATGTCTCATTGTGCAGGCAATTCAGATGACTAGGAAAACAGTATTACATTAGCTGGTGAGTTCAAGTCAGCATAACTTATATGGTCTAATTGGACATACTTCTATCTAGTTTTGTTGATCATGACATGGTCATGCACTATCACTAAGGGTCTTGGCATCAGGCATACATATGCACACACAACAGCATCCACTGAATCACAGTTTCATTCCACTTCTCAGTGGTCTCAGCCCCTTCATTCCAGCCAACACAACATGAAAGATTGCGGACACGTTGATGACAAAATTAATGAGAGAGACTTGACTGATAGCACTCAGACTGAGCTGGACTTTGATCTCAAGTTTGAACCAGAATCCAAGTCTGACAAAAAATCTGAGTCTGATTCAGAGTCCATTTTGGGAGACCTTGTTGATATGTATGGATGCCCCACCAAGAATGCTTTGTATGAATGTTAGGTAGTCCTACCAATAATTTACATCTACATCTACAGCTATGCTCAGTTGAGGTTTCCATGAGAGAAAAGCCTGAAAATTGCCTATATAACTGTCTGATCATAGCTTTACTGGCTACTTTTCTAACTATCTAATGGTTTGAGGCACTTTCAAAGGAAATGAGACACATAAGCATTTTAGCATTTGTACACTTTTTTTTTGTGCCACATAGGTCCTCTGCAGGCTTAGGGCTGAGACAGAAGGCAGTGCTACAAAAACAAGGAAAACTAAGGAATATATTGATGCCCAAAACCTGAATAGCTACAAGTAGAAATACACTCTGATTCAATTTCCTAAACATCTACCACTGGTATACCTCCCACACTCAACCCTTCATGCTTGGAGCATGTGGTTTCCACACAAATGTCATACACCTTCTTTTGTGTATAGTTCAAACCATTGATGGCTCATCTGATTGTTGTGTGCAAGACAACGCTCAGCCAGTAGCCTCCTCCACTCCAGACCCTATGATCATTGAGGTAAGCATCCAGAGAATACTCCAAACATCCCTCAATGAACTGGAATTGGTGTCAATGACAAAGGCAGGTCTTTACAAATCACCAACAGACCTATGTTTTGACATTGCTCAAGATATCGCCAGACCTTGAGCACTTTGGAATAGAATATTTGACATGGCCAAATTGATGGTGTGCAGTCTAAAAGGCCATGAATAGCAGGGGAGACAGAGAAGTTAAGTTGCTAATGCTAATGGTTTCAACATCAAGACTTTGCACACTATTTAGCACATATGTACAATTGTCCAATTGTCACAAGATCTTCAGAGATGACCTTGCCTTCCATACCAGGTAACCAGCAGGTAAATAACTGCAGAACGCACCCAGTTCCCTGCCTACCTAGGCTTACCCACTACTGGAACAACTAAACATTGGTATTTGACCATTAATATAGTCGTTTGAACACAAATATGATCACATCATCCCAGGAAGGTGTATTTTCCTTAGAATGAGAACAGAACAGTAAAAAGTCAAATTCTTACCATGGTGCCTTGCAAGTTGAATCCAGGAATCGAGTATGAAGGAATTGAGGAGTGCCAGCTGCTCTAGATTGCAAGATATTTCAATTCTGAATTGAGTGCAGGAAGCGACAAAGGAGTGGCAGCAATTTTCAGGTTTTTCTCTCATAGCCACCTCAACTGAAGGCACAGCTGTAACTGTACTTCAGGCTTGCCCCAAGAGTTAACCATGTGGCATGGCATTTGACCCTGAGCCCTCTTTGGCATGCATTCTCACCATCTCTTGAACTTCACTTAGGCTTGCAGGTTTTTCTATGGGGTTGAAACACAGTTACATGGTAAGGATGTTCTTCAGAGGTTTCATGAATAACTGAGATGTTTTCCTCAACTTAACTTAAAATTGCCTTGAACACTAATCCTCTGAAGGCTCTTCAAAGTGTCCAACCATGAACTTCCACCACCCAGACTATGTGCTGAGCAGGTGATGTCCTTCCTGTGCAGCTGTCTCTGTCAGCATTGAAGTCTGGGTCCTGGGTGTTGTGCACATACCATCAATTCAAAACTTGACTATGAACAAGAATCCTTTCATTCCTCCCAGCTGACATATAATCCTCCTCCCAGCCCCATTTCCCCCATTTCTGCAGCAGACCCAGCAGAATCTGCCTCATGACTAGTGAATACTACTGCAGCAGCCTTGGTACTTTGCTTAGCAACAACAAGCTCAACAGCAACAAGCTCTACAGCCTGTGCTGCTTCCACCAAGCCCACCAGCAGCAACCAACTAGACCCACCAGCAGCAGCCCAACTAGACTACTCAGCATACTGGCAGCAGCCTGACCCAACAGCCTACAGCAGCCACTTCCCCCAGGCCACTACCAGCAGCCCCACTAGACTACTCAGCATACTGGGCAGCAGCTGTGGTGGCACAGCAGCAACAACAGGTTCAATGGCCTACAGCAGCTACTTCCCCAGGTCCACCAGCAGCCTTGCCCCACTAGGCTACTGCAGCATACCAGGCAGCAGCTGGTGCTTTGCTTAGTAACAGCTGACAGCCTATAGCAGCCACTTCCCCAGGCTTACTACCAGCAGCCCCACCAGACTGACTCAGCACCTTCCCAGGCAGCCCACAGCCCAACAGCCTATGGTGAGCAGCTCCACTTGGGCAGGCCACTACCAGCAGCCCCACCAGACTATTCAGCACATCCCCAGGCAGCAGCCCTGACCCAATGGCCTTACTACAGCAGCTGCTTCACCCCAGGCCCACTACTGCCAGCAGCCCACCAGACTACTCAGTGTGCTGGGCGAGTGGCCACAGTGGCACAGCAGCGGTGGCAACAAGTTCAGCCGGCCTGGCCTACAATGGCACTTCCCCCAGGCCCACATATGTATCCACAACCTCTGCAGCCCATCATGTCTCCTCAATGCCAACATACCAACAACCCCCCACCCAAGCCATTGGCACCTCCCCAGCCCTATTTTCTGCAACCACCTCTGCAACAACAGCCAGTCATGGAGTACATCATACCTGCTGCCTCAACATCTCCACTCCCCACAGAGACAAGAGAGACAAAGGTTCCATGGACCCAGTGGAAACCTTAGTTCTAACCCTGCCCCCACCACCAAATCCTTCCCCTACACACCAAATCCTTCAGGGGTGGAGTATGTGGCCAAGGTCAAAACAAGGGTACAAACAGCAGTCAAATCAGGTCCACACTTTGGCAGAAGCAGGGAGGCATGGGTAATCATCAAGGTGGAGTGGTCTTTCACTGAGTGGGAGGAAGGGGAAAGGAGTTCCATGGGTGGTCAGGAGGGATGAATGGCCAGCATAGAGGAAACATGTTCATGAGCAGTGGAGCTGGCCATAGAGTGAGTGCAGTGGCCAACAAGGTTCTCTTCATGATCCCACAGCCCCAGGGGGTAGTGGTTTCAGGAAGCAAGTTTCCATAACTGCAGAGGTGGGTGCATTTCAATGTGAGGCAAGGAAACATGGGTGGTGCCAACTTCTTTACATGATTCACTTAGTGGGCCAACAGGATGGAGGGGAGCTCATTCTGGGAATCATGATGCATTGATGGGAAGCTTATTCCAGAAGCTTGGTAGTAAGGAAGGACCAAAAATCAGTGCACTCTCACAGATTTTAAGATTGTGGGGCTTGAAATGCCCAAAGCTCCAAGATGGACAGAAATGCTTCCCCACTGCTATCAAGGCAGAGGAGAAAAGTAGCTGCCTCTCTATTGATCCTCTGATTTAGCCCAATTAAACAGGACTCATTCAGGAGACAGTGCTTCCACAAATGGAGAAAATACTGGCTGCACTACCACCCCAAATGCAATGATGGTCTTGTGGAAGTGCAGATTCCCACCCGACTGTTGGGATCTCAGCTGAATCTCCTAGTGTAATGCATACTGCACTTGCTGTTTCCACCTCCATCTCCATCCACATCTCATTTCCCATACTCTCTGTCTCACCAGATGACTCACATTATTCCACACAATTCATCATTTTTTTGCTTGGTGCTATGCCTATGGACTCATGCCTGGACTCAAGCACAAGAAACCTAGAAGCAGGGGATGATGATGCTGATGCCAGGAGGGACATGAGCACCCCCACCTCTGCCACCTCTGCCAGGCAGTGGCAGATGAGCAGATGGCTGTGGCCAGTAACATGAGATAGATGGGATGGGATGGTCCTAGTGCAGCCCCCTAGTGTTTGCTGAGACTGCAAGTGAAGGTGATTGGCTATTTACGATGGCCACAATTGCCAAGGGTGAAAACGAGATGTGTTACTGATGTTGATGCTCCATGGTGATGATGAAGACCAGTTTTGCATAAGCCAGGTGGCATTGTGAATGATGGTGAGTTCTCAATTGTTTCCCTGTTTCTGCTTTCAATGCATGCTTTGAGGGTATGATGAGGAGCATCCATCCAGCAGCTAGAAGGGCTCATGCAACTAATTTGTATTCTAGAAAGCAACCCACCCTTGCTGATGCTAGTCTTTTCCCAACCTTTACTTCTGCATGAGGCCAATGATAGCTAGAGTTATGATCACCTACAAATTACCCCACCCTTCTCTGACCTACCATTACCACCAACTCCTAGATACACAATTCAAGTTCTCCACCTGCTCACTCACCACCTATGAAGACTCAGGGGTTGGACAAATGTCCCCAATGCAGACTGGATCAAAGCAGCTGTACAACTCTACGGAGGGAGTGCTGGAAGGTGTGCCCGGCCCAGTTCAAATGGATCAAGGGGCATAGTGGAGTAACCAAGCGTAATGATGAAGCTGAAAAACTGGGACCTGCACTGCCAAATGAACCTCGTATCCAGGGTCTCCCATCACTTTCTGTTGACATGATCTGTGGTCAAGATGGTTGCAACAAAATTAACCCAATGCTTGACCCTCAACAGATTTATCACTGCCTTGAATACAACCACAAACCAATCTTTAACACCAACACCTCATAGAGAAAGAAGAAATGTGGCAGGCCTTGCCTCCAAACCACCTACCAACCCTATGAGCTGGGATTGGATCTGTCATGAAATCAGAGGTTTTAGTAAAGTATTATGCTTGCCAGGCCCCTTGCCCATTTGCTCAATGGGATCACCAGTGAGTTTAGGAGTCCCCACACACCTCATTTCCCCAATGGAGCAGGTACATACAAACATCTTCCTTTTGGACTGGCCACCCCTTTGGGCTTTCATCTTAGTGTTTGTGTGAGACTAGACTTATCAGTTGCTACACACAACATTACCACTTATCCAAAATAATAATAATAATGCTGGGGTTGGCAAACACCAGTTGATTCTGTGCCTCACAAAAGTATTTCTTCCAGATCCACTTTGATGTTGTGGATACTCCAGCCCAGAGATATGGATATTCTTATTTGTTCTGAAGTGATGACACTGTTGGAGGAGGCAGAATGCAGCCTGGGGCCTTGCTTCTCAGTCAAATGTATCCTTGAGTTCTTCATTTGATGTAGCATCCATGATCATGCAACTCTGCAACCCCACTTACTCAGTCTGGTAAGCCTCATTCTGTGGGAAGGAACAGTCTGCTGACCATGCTGGGCATCACTGATTCACATGTTCCCAGTACACATATTTGGACTCCTGCCACTGCAAGCCTTTCCCTTCCTCCCACCATCCACTGTGCCTTGATGATGCCCATGATGGAGGTCTAGACAGTCAACCCAACACAGTATTAGTTTCAGTCAGGTGAGAAGACACTCACTACACTCTACATGGAAAGACATTGTTTACCCCAACCACATTGCCAAGGTGCTTGACATTTGGAATAGCATCATGGTGGTTGGTGAAGAACTTCCAGATATTCATGTTGCATGTGCACTTGTTCTCTTGCTCTGCAGGACTCAGATATGGGAGCTCATCAAGATTCAACTATTTGGGCTAGATAAGCTCCCCTCTGAGACTGTTAGTACAAACTACAAGCTGAAACCAATTGTCACACATGGGAAAAATCAGGCACCAAGATCACACTGCATATGAATGGCGGCAAGAAGTCAAAGAAGGGAAAAGAGAAGTCCAATGAGTTGAGTAAGGGGCCCCAACCTCATGACATCTGTCAGTACTGCAAGGACACAGGCCATTGGGCCAACAAGTGTCTGCACTGTGAGGAGGATGAAAAAGCCAAGTGAGGAGACAGAGAGAGCTTGAATCCCACCATTGGGAACCTTCAAGATCTAGGTACTCAAGAAGTCAGGAAGGTGCACATGGCATCAAGAGTAGTTGGACTACCTGCTTTGGGAGACTGGCTCAATTCTGTGGATGACAGGTGAGTCACTACTGCCACTCATGAGAATCTGCTCATGTCTAGTGAATATTAGTGCACATCCATGGTATCTACCATGAAGGTCTTACTGGAGTATGTCTATTCTGTTGGTTTGGTGTTCTGCAGATACTGCACCAGTGCAAGATAAACCAACTATTTACAGAGGTAGTTTCTATCCCTCATACTCTGTCTTCTTGTGTTGATTTCTGTGATTAGATACACTCCACATCCACAGTTCCATTGTCTGACATCTTTTCTTGCCACAATGTGGAGGATCTCAGTTGAAGTATCAAGAACCCACCCAACTAAATCTTCTATTTGTCCATTTTTTAGGTAGTGTTGGCTATTGCTACTACCATCACAGTTGCTAGCATGGTTACCACCATGTCCTTCAACATCCCATAGCACAGTAACAACTCCCTCCATTCTTAAAATTTCAAACCTATGTATGTTGCAGATTGTGCAGTTAGCATTTCCTGAGTATGGCACATGAGCTGATTATGATAAAAACAAAGTTCAAAGTGGACTATAAATCATACCCTTTGTTGTTACTACCAGCTGGCCATCACTGGACAACTTCAGTGGAGGATCCAGCAAAGTTCTACCCTTCAGACACCAGTCACACTCATTACAATTTCTCTCTCCAGTTCTCATTAGATAACTCACATTTTCAACATGTTCAACACACCAAACCTTATATGGAGCATCTGGTCAGCACATTCCAACACAGATCTTGGCCACACAGATATTGCCTGGCATTATGCTAGATACTACCATGGATGTACCACTGGCTGCTAACTGGGGTGGTTTTCCCCACCAAGTAGGTAGCTCAACATCCTTCAGACATTGCCAGCTCCAAATGTGGCTGTGCACCACAAGTGGTAGCTACAACATCCCTTCAGATCTGTCAAATGTTGGCAGTACTACCACTGGACACAGCATCTTGATCTGTCAGGAACATACTGACCAGGCACCATCTTTATCTCTCATGTACCTACTACCTGAGCCTCCCGATGGAGCTTGCCGGCTAACCTTTACCCCATTTTTGCAGATGCTGTGGGTAGTTGTTTTTCCCATTATCTTGTTAACAACGTAATGTCCAACAGCTATGCTTGCAACAGCTGACAGAGCATGGCTTGGTAAATTGGAGCAACACCATTAGAATGACATTCAGGAAATCTGTGTAACACATTCTGAGACATGCTGACAGTTACAATTTCAAATGTGGCAGCAGATGGAAGCATTAGTGGAAAGTATATATTCAACTTGGCAAAGCAGTCCCCCTGAAATTATATTTGGTCTCCAAAAGATGGTACATGTTGGAGATTTCTACCACTTAGCAACTTTCTTATGTCTCACTTGTGGCAGCAGAGTGGCTGGCTGTGCCAGAGAATGACATGTAACCACCACAGAGCTTCACAAAGCAGGTCACAAGGAGCTTTGTGAGACATTTGCAATGATTCTGGAAGAACATCTGTGGAACCAGGCAAAAGTACATCATCCAGAACCAGACCAGCCTCCATTGGCTACCCCATGCCATAACACACAGTAGTACTATCAGCACTACTACACTGATCCAATGCAAGCCTATTGGACCCTGGTGGTGTGTGTGGTCCAATACCCATGGGTATGGAATCTTTCACCACATGCTGGTGGGACTCAACAACAAACTCCTATGTTGTGAGGTGAATCTTACTCGGATCTCCCTTTAAGTTTGAATTCAAGCTGATTCTGGTTGTTTTATTCTTGGGAGCATCCCATTCTTAAGGGCATCTTTCCATTTGGCCATGTTGCCTTTACTGGAAAACATACTAGCACAAAACATACTGCGAGTGTATGGACAGTAACAATACCAGATGGGTTTGGCCTTTGTATGAAGCACTACCTTTTGTCCAGCACATCATCCAATCCAATTGATTTCCAAGGTCTCACTGTATACTTAGGGGGCCATATATGTGGTTTGGGTAAAGTGTTCATCATCCTTATTGACCTTATTGTAAATTTTCTAATTGTAAATACATTCTGAGCTAATTGTGGCAGCTATGGATTATCAAAGTACTCACCTGGCAATCTGGTGTTCCACAGAGGTGTGCAGGAGAATTAAGAGAATTGTTGAAAAGGTGCACTTATTTTTCATAAAAATCATGGATGGTTTGCCAAACACACCCATCCTGGACCAAAACCTCTGGCATGCCACTCATGAGTTTTCTACAGAAATCCCATGTTTCTGGTCTGTATTTTATGGCCTGATCACTGTTGCTCACACTCATGTCATGACTGCTTGCATTTGTACTAATGTTACTCTTACTGCAATCAATCTGCTCTGTGTATATTTGCATACAATGATGTATTTTTGGGACAATAATCATGGTTGTACTACTACTTGTAGGTGTCACATTGTTGAGACACAAGTACATATGGGTGACTTGTTGGGGGGAATCATTGCTCCTAGTGTTTTGCTTGGCCTTAGAGGAAGGCCTATGGGGGCTTGAGGCCTGGCTCAGTGTTTTGTAAGGCTGTATTTCTGCAGCTTCATAACCACTCTCAGCTAACTCCTTCATCTCAGATACCACCCTGCCAGCCCATGACCACTTCCTTTGTGTGTCACATTCATTATATTTTAGTTCTTTTCTAATACTGACATTCACCAGGAAGGTGCAATCTGAACCCCCACAAGCATCACTGCATTGACCCATCATCATGTACTCAAGTGAACATGATCCATGATGATGATGATGGCATCACCACTATGACTACCACTGTGATTCAGCCACCATCACCATTAGCACATGCAGCCAGTTGCATGACCATGGCCACCATTGTTGCAACAAGCCAACACTGATGGCCTGTGTCCCAGGTAAGTTGTTTCACATTCTTGAGTTGTGCTGATGCTTGAAGGTATGAATTTGGTTCTTCTGTGTCACCATCAATACCTAATGGTCCTGTATGGACACTCTCTCAGGCAGTGGGTCACCTGGATGTGAGGTGGTTCTGGGTCTCAATCTCTCACGTGCTTTGACCTGCTCCAGCCAGCAATGCTATCATTGCTTGTTGTGCTGTTTTTGCCATCCACATTTGGTTGACCATTGCCCATCATCTTGCCCTCAATGTTTCTCACATGGCTGCTCTCAACCTGTCTGAATATGAATGTTCAATTCATGCTACCTTGGGCCTCCAGTAACATGTTCCACAGCATGAATCTGTTGGCATATCCAATGCCAACCTGTTTCCATCCATTGGTAGGCTCAGGCAGCTCAATCTTGAGCCCATCAGGTGAGTTTTGCATGTTCAACTTCTTTTGGTGTGCTCTGACATTTTCAGTCACATTCACAGCTGTTTTCATGTTGTATGCAACACTCAGCATGTCTCTGTGCCTGCTTGATGTGTCTGTGTGGTTCCCCCAACTACTCAACTCATCTGCAAGTCATTTTGCAGCTCCAGGAGGTAGGTTCAGTGGCAACAATCTCTTCTTTTGACCTTTGCTGACTTTCTGTGGCTGGTTTCATATTCTCCATAATGCTTGGAGCAGCTGTGCACCTGCTCAAGCCATTTGCCTGATCTCTGAGACACTTTGACTCAAGTACACATCATCTCACATCTCCAGTGTTCTTATACACACTTGCAGCATCTCTGTCATGCCCAGTTGGTTTGTTGGTAAGTATACTTATGTTGTTGGATATGCTTGATTCATCTAGGTACATGCTCAATGCATCCACATAGGTTACAGTGCCATTAACATTGCCATCACATGTTCTCATGCCTCTATTGCACTCATGTGCACCTGCAGCATTATCTGGCTCCCTCAATGTGTTGTCCAACTCTGTCAAGCCATTTGTGAGGTCTGCATGGCCAGTCAGTGCACCCAACATGGCCATGGGCCCAATCACATGGATCCAATTGCCCCTGTTTCATTGGCTCACCCATTTGTGTCATCAGTGCATGCACTCATGCATGTATCCCAAGTGCAACCTTCCAACTCAATCAAAGCATCCATGGGCTCTCATTACCCTTTCTGGTCCTCTGCATGCAGATCAAGGATGAGTCAGACATTGCTGGCTATTGGAATTGGTCACACTGGGGTCTAGACACCAAGTAATTCATTTACTGTTAATAACAGTATACGTTTGTAGACCATTAGTATATTATTACTAAATTAAGCCCTGGCTTGGGCCTGAGCCAGGCAGGTGCCCTCTCTAGGCTGTCAGCTGAGGCTTGGCCTGGGAGTTTGATAGGCCTTAAGCCCCTGCAAGCTGGGCCTGCAAAATACTAATTGAATGTCATACAATAACACAGTAACATTACTAGATATTTGCTTTTTTCCAAGTAATGAAATTATGAGTCATTCATATTATCAGTCAATGTCAGGTTGTGAGCTGAAGGATAATGGTTGATAAGCCACACTAAAAGCCTGCCTAGAAAGGAGTATAAACCCTTGTCATTGAGTCATCTTCTTGGGATTAGAGAATCAGGCATGCACTATTCTGGCACCTGGTAGTCTGATCAATAAAAGACAATGATTTCTAAGCAATTATCAATCTATGTCATGCTGACACCTATTTGTAAGATATAGCTGGTCATACTACCAGGACCTCCCCATTCTCCTAATAGGTTGTGTGGCTTCTGTACAGAATAGGGCTGGTTTGCTGATACTCATTGTCAATATCAGGATAATGACTGGCTAGTCAGTAATTATCATAGCATTACCACACAATGACACAATGACATTCATAGATATTCCTTGTCTGGACTAATAAAATTATTCTACACTCATTGTCAATGGATGTCAAGATAATGGCTAGCTGGTCAGTAATTACCATAGCATTACCACACAATGACACAATGACATCCATAGATATTCCTTGTCCAGACTAATAAAATTATTGCATACACCTTATCAATGGATATCAGGCTGCAAGCTGGATGATAATGTCATATAAACTCACCAATGTCTCCTTGCAATTATATATCCTCATCATAAAACCATCCTTTTGTTGTTGCAGGATCAGGTATGCATCTTTCTGGCACCAGTCTGATCAGCACAAGATAATGGCTTCTAAACAATTATCCATTTATATCATGCTGACTTTTATTTGTAAGATTTGTCTGGTCATGCCAGCACCTCCCCATTTTCCTGATGTTGTTCACTTGACAACTTCTGTAGATAATTTGATACTTGATATTGACTTGTGAAAATCACAAGGCAGTTGAGGAGTAGAATGCTTTGACAGATAGAGATAGATGTAAAGACTATTCTACTGTTGTAGCTGTGTACATGGGGTTTATATAGGTAAATGGGACCTGTCCTATAAAGGAACTGGTCTGTGCATAATTGCTTCAACTTGTAGGTTGAGCTGCATATAGTAAGTGTGCTGTTGCCATATAAAGCATAGAGGAGATAAGGGTCTTCTTACTAATCATAATGATAAGGGATAAGAAGATAAAGAGATAAGGAGATAAGGAATGAGTCATTTGCAGTCATGTGTCTTCTCATGACTCATCCTATTGCATAATTGGTTGGTTCTAGATCCACAAGTCTAGACCCTAACCAGTATACCAGCTACATTGGTGCTCTCAAGCCATATCACATGTGTGTGATGGTCATGTGCTTATCCACATGACAAATCTCTTTCCATGATCAAATGGTGAGCATCTGTGTACATGATCAGGGGCTTTCACTTATTTGCTCAACACTCCTCCTGATTTGTAATGTGCCAAATCTTGCACAAGGAATTTTGTGAAGCCTGTAAACTTAATTCTAGCCAGGTTCTTGGTGAAGATGTCCACCAGTTGTTTGTCTGTGCCAATGTGGTGTAGTTCCAAAGCTTTTCATTGCTCAGTGCATTCTTGGATGAAATGATACCAGATATCTATATATTTTGTTCATCTTTCTTGCACTGGGTTCTGTGCAAGGAATATAGATCCCATATTGTCTCCATATAGCATGATAGGCTTTTGATTATATCCCAACTCAGTGAGCACAGAGTGGATCCAGACAACGTGTCATGATGCATCAAAGATTGACATGTACTCAGCTTCTGTTGCTGATAATGCCACTGTCTTCTCCTTCTGAGACAACCAAGTAATGGGTGAACCATTTGCTAGTATGACCATGCCAGTGGTGGACTTGTGGTCATTCTTGTCTGAGGCCCAATCAGCATCTGAGTATGCCTCTATCTTCAACTCTGCTCTTTAATGATATACAATGCCTTTATTCCATGTGGCTTGGAGGTATCAGAAGATATGCATGAAGTGATTTAAATGACCCTCTGTAGGATTTGCTGAGAACTCTGACATCTTGATAACAGCAAAGGCAATGTTGGGTTGTGTTCCCAATGTAAGGTAAAGTAGGGATCCTATGACTGATTGGTACCTGGACCTCAACTTGGGATTAGACTCTCCAGTTGATTTCATGGGTTTGTAGGATGCAGGTAATGGGGTATGTGCAGGGTTGCACCCCTACATGTTGAATCTCTTGAGAATCTTGTCCAAATATGCAACCTGATGAATGATCCATTTGGAGTTGCATTCCAAGATATTTGTTGACTTGTCCAGGGTCTCTACATTCCCAGACCTTCATAATTTTTTTTATACTTCTTGTAGAAGTCTCCAGTTGTTTCCAGTGAAAAGTACATCATCCACATATATGAGGAGGATAATGACCATTCTATCTCCTTTGTTCTTTTGTTCATAAATGTATACTCCAGCATCAGAGCAGATGCAGATGAGGCCAAGTGCTTTGAGGGATTTATCAAGTTCAATGTTCCAGGCAAGTGTGGCTTGCTTAAGTCCATAAAGTGCCTGAAGTAGTCTGTAAACCATGCATTCCTTTCCCTTTTGCATAAAGCCTTCTGGCTGTTCCATGTATATTTCCTTGTCCAATTTTCCATACAGGAAAGCAGTTTTGATGTCCAGTGCCTCTATGTCCTAATTGTATTGGGCAGCCAGGGATAGTATGATTTGTACTGACTTGAATCTTGCTACTGGGGAGAAGACATCCTCAAAGTTGACTCCATATTCTTGAGAGAAACCTTTTGCTATAAGGCATGCACATTTGCAGCTGTTGGATTTTACAGCATAGACCCATCAACATTTTATAGGGGTATGATGTTGAGGTAGAGGGACATGTTTCCATGTCTCTCTTTCCCAATGCAGATATTTCCTCTTGCATTGCATTTCTCCAAGTCTTTTGTTCTTCAGCAGCCATTTTTGATAGGCAAATTGGCTGAATAGTTTGGTATCATGATTCAGCCAAAGAGCCCATGAGACCATGGTCATCCCAGGGATGGTCTCCTTCTCACCTGGGATTTCCCATTCTGTTTAGTATTGATTGTCATCCCATCCCTGGGATGGGATGTTGTGTTGGGATGGCCCATACATGCCTAGGGTATCAGGGGTCCTTATTCAAACTTTTTCATCATCCCCCAGGCTACACATCATACACTTGCTTTTAGTTATCAATTGATTATCATACAGATCACAACCCTCATTTATCATAGAGCATGCATTCTTGTTGGCTGACCATTGTTACCATGGCCATGATGGTGCCCCCCTCACAGTCAGTTAGTACCTGCATAATCTAGCCCTCATATATCACCAATTGATTTGTCTATTTTAACAAGTGGAATGATGGTCCAGCCAGTGATGCTGGCACATTAAGCAATGTGCTTATCACTTATAGTTGATTTATTACATATGGGAGGTCACTTTGTGGCTATGATGAGATTGTGGCATGCTATATGCTTGGACATTGTTGTCAGTTTCTGTGTAGCAGACAGTACTGTGCTAGCATCTTCATCATATTTCATGGATTGTGTTTCATTATCAGTACCTGCTCATGTCTATTGGTGATCTTTGCCAACCTACTATAAGCATGGCAAGCAAAAGAGTAGAGGAACAGGAGAAGGGTGATGGCTCAAACAAGATAGAAGCTTAAGTAATGTAAGTTGTTGTCATATGGCCATAGCTTCAGCTCTTCAGGCATTTGATGAAGTCTCTTCAACTTGCACAGCCTTGCTTGCACCTAGCTGATTACTACTATGCTATGTACCTGTTAACCCACCCTTGTTTATTGCTATCTTGTAAACCTGCACCTCCTACCCCAAGTTCTGACAGTTATGTGTGATTGTGCTTTGGTATTTATTTGATTGATAAGATATGATCTGATAGTGTTAGATCAAGCAAATCACATTTTCTGTACAGAATATATTTTGGTGTAAATGTATTTACTGCTAGAGTATTATAACTCTACAGATATTCTTGGAGAGCTTGGTGAGTGACCTAGACAATACAGGGAAGTTGAAATTTTTGCAATATACAGCCTTGATGCCTATGCTGACTATGTTCAGCTAGTAGTTCCCAATTTAATTTGTGTGGAGTTATTTGTGGCTGTATTGCTACTTGTCATCCTGTCTTGGGCTACATTATATAAATGAAAAATTGATCCAGTTCTGCTATATGAATGGGATGTTTCACTGGCAACCCATGGGATATCTTTTATATAGAAGAAATACCCTATAATAGTCTTCTTCAAAGCTCATGAGACATTGCAGTGCTCTTATATATATATGGGATGTCCATGGCAGTTTCCAAGCCTTCTGTGAGACATCCCATTACTTCTTTATATAGGTAGGGTGTCCCATCATAGCCTCCAAAGCACCTTTAGGACATCCCATTTTGTCTCTATATATGTGTGAAATGTTCCATAATAGCCTCCAAAGCTTTTTGTAGGACATGGGACATCCATTTCTCTTTGTATACATGTGGGATGTCCATAGTAGCCTCTGAAGCTTCTGTTGGACATCCCATTTCTCTTTGTATACATGTGGGATGTCCCATAGTAGCCTCTGAAGCTTCTATGGGACATCCCCATTGCTGTCTTTTATATAGGTGGGATGTCCATAATAGCCTTTAAAGGCACCTTTGGAGCATCCCATTGCCCTCTTTTCATATGTATGGGATGTCCCATCAGAGCCTCCAAAGCACATTTTGGACATCCCATTGCTCTCTTTTCATATAGATGGGATGTCCCATCATAGCCTCCAAAGCATATTTGGGACCAGATTTCTACACACATGTTGCTGTTGGTATGAGAGCTGAATGAGAAATTAGATATAATTCAACATAATTTCATTTCCATCACACTCAGTGATGACTGTGAGTCAGCCATAGTATTAGTGTGCTTTCCACAGCCCACAATAGCACAGTCATACAATCAATATGGCTCAAGTGAACAGTTGGTGAAGGAGATTTGAAGATTTAAACTCAAATTATGTATCAATTAGACTGTAGCAGTCAGCTACACTTGTATACATAATTACATGTTACATACATGATATTACCATCAATGACAACAACCATACCATCCTCATGTACATAATAATCACCACATCCATGACAATGATGAAAAACAACACCCATACAACATGTAGGCTTGTCAATGTGTGTGAGATTTCATGCATATATTGTGTTAATGTTCTTTATCTTCTTCAACATGATAGCAAAGACAAGGACTCCTGCCATCACCATGTTCATTGTCTTCCCTGGTAATGATAATTCCTCCTACTGCTACCTTTTGTCTATAACCATCATGGCCCAGGAAGGTCTACTATGTGTACTATTGTAAATTAGCTCATGTTTGTGGATTTTCCCTATGAAATACAAATATTGACCACTGAGTGTAGACTATTGAGTGATCAAGTATGCAGGATGCCTACCAGAAGGGTCAACTGGTCATATTTCTATTGTTACTAGATGACTATAAATGATCACACAACTTATTGGCTGAGGTATTGTTTGAATCCCCTTATGCTTAGGTGTATCATCTCATTATCAATTAATTTGACCTTACTCACTGCCATATAATTTCTCTCATATTTGAAACTTGTTGTGATTCTGTAATTGACCAAAACTAAATGAATTCACTGACCATGCTGCCATGGACTGTGAGAAGAATGCCAATACTCTAACCCCAGCAGACTTTATTTTAACTGGCTGCTAGTTTGGTTATTGTGACTGATATTTTCTTGCAGCTATCACTGGGGGGGTGTGAGAAAAATATATTTGAATTATACATTGTATTAGGTGAGAAGTTATTTCTCATCCAGTGTCTCAAATTCAGTCCTCACAAAACCAGTGGTGAATGTATATATAGGGCCTGCCTTAGGATATTCCATTGCTTTTAAATATGTGGCTTGAATGTCCTATAATAGCCTTCAAAGCTCCCATGAGACACCCCATTGCTCTTTTTATATATAGGTGGGATGTCCCATAATAGCCTTCAAAGCTCTCATGGGACATCCCACTGCTCTCTTTTTATGTAGTTGGGATGTCCCACAATAGCCTCCAAAGCTCCCATGGGACATCCCATTGTTCTCTTTTTATATAGTTGGGATGTCCCACAATAGCCTTCAAAGCTCTCATGGGACATCCCATTGCTTCTTTTTATATAGGTGGGATGTCCCATCATAGCCTTCAAAGCTCTCATGGGACATCCCATTGCTCCCTTTTTATATAGGTGGGATGTCCCATAATAGCCTCCAAAGCTCTCATAGGACATCCCATTGCTCTTTCTGTATATAGGTGAGATGTCCAATAATACCCTATGAGACATCCCACTGCTCTCATTTATATAGGTGGGTCATTCTTCAAACCACCTTTTAGACATCTCACTTCTCTCTTTTTATATAGGTGGGTTCCTCCCTCATAGCCTCTAACATATCCCATTACTTTCTTAGTATATAGGTGGAACAGCTTTCAAACCTTAGTGATCTCAGACACACTACAGTTCAAGGAAAACATCAAATAGGATGAGTGGTTGTACTCCATGATTATGACTTTATGTGAACTTGATGCCAATTCCTTGTCTAACTCAGGATTCTGAGTCAAACAAGGGTTTAGGTAGTGCAGTCAACATTCAACTAGTGGTGGTACATAAAATGTTCAGTTGCTCAGTTGACAAGATAGTTGCTGCTCTATTGGATCAAGACACTCAAGTAGAGGAAGTGAAAATAAAACACATGAGACAATGCATAGAAATATCAGTGATTCAAGTCAAGAGACAATACTAGGGAGATAAGTTATCAACATATTGTACATGATGTAAAATGAGAGTGTATCAGACACAGAAACAATAAGATTGACAGAAGGTAAGATATGGGCTGAGTCACAAACTAAGCACTTCAGGATTAGGCTATCTGACCTGCCCAAGGGAAGAGCATGATCATCCACAACACATTGTGAGAGGCTGCCACCATGGACCAAAGTAATTAATCTCATGCAATTCACAAGGAATAGGATTGAGATGCATGCCTTCTGGTTTGATGCACAAGGCCCAAGGACCAAAATTCAACAATAGGTAAAGGAGAAAGAACTGTGGGGAACAGAGGGCCCATAAGGACACAAAGTACTAGAGGCCCAGGAACAAGAGATGATGAAGCTATACATATGATGGTGGTGTTTAAAGCAGCTGGCTGTCCAGTTGGCATTGAAGAAGCTGCCTTTGTAGTGGTCACTAAGCCATAAATGTCATGATAAAAGCACAGGAAGGGTGATCATGACCAACAACCATTTACATGATGTACATGACAATGAATGAAGTCCATCACCATGGTTATGGCCCCTTCATTGCAACAGGTACATGGTAGCATCAGTGTGGTAATTTTGACAATTCATGGTTATTGTCAAAGCCATGTTTGAGGTGTGGTGATGAAGACAAAGCATCCTTGAATCTCTTTGTAATCCAACTGTACAGCAAAGCATCAAATATGAAGTCACCTTGCTTGCAAGATTTCTGGCACCCCATACCCATATTTCCATTGATGCAAAAAATCCAATACAAAGAATAACTCACTGCTCCCTGGTTTGTTGGTATGCACCTGCCCTACAACATCCAAAGTGTACCCAGTCCTCATATGGATCATTCTTCATCTTCCAACCAGTATCCTTGAAGCTTGTCTAGTCAGCACTCACACCTCCAACCAATGTATTCAAAGAAATCTAAGTCTAGCATGAAGAAGACAGTTGGCAATATGGTGTTTGGTGGTACAACCAGGCCATTATGCAACAGCATTCAAAACAATTTTCAGGAAGTTGAAAGAGCCAATACACCCATAGCAACCACAAGAAGAGCCAAATGGACTGTTGAACAGGTTGCTGGAGGTGAAAAGCAGGGACAAGATGTACAGACAGTTCATACAAGTGACAATGACTTACAGACACTAATGAAAGTGAGTTCAGATGGCTATCAGAATGATATAGGAGTGCATGGGTTGACAATATGCATTGATAAATCAATGAGACTGGTGGCAACTGGAGCCATGTGATTGAGAATGCAGATGTCCTGAATGAGCTGACAAGAATCACTATTACATTGATTGAACAGAATGATGCTAAAAATGCAGGCATGTACACTGAACATATGACAACTCATTTAAACAATTTAAAATGTGTTATCAGCCATGAATAGTGAGTCAGTTGAGAAGATTACTTATTCATCTTTCTTATTCCAACACATTAAGAGACAAAGAAACTGATTTAGGTATTTGAAGATAGTGTTTAAAAGTCCAGTGCAGACCAGTTGCAACCAGCCCAATCAGAGTGGTCTTTTAGCAGCCTTTTATCCTCCAAGGTAGGCAACCTGCAAGTGAACTAGACTGGTTTGTCAGTTCAATCCAGTTCAGTTGCTGGTCTTTTGTGGTCCAGCAACTGAACTTTTAAACATGAAGTATTGATCATCAATGCATAATGGCAGAGCCTGAAGGATTTCCTGGTCCCCCATCTGCATGTTTTTCCATCACCAATGAGGGCTGTAGATCCAATGATGAGTCAAGCATATAATATACTACAAGTTATTCAAAGTGGTTATTGTGTAGCCTGAGGGGTGATGAAAAAGTTTGAATAAGGACCCCTGATACCCTAGGCATGTATGGGCCATCCCAACACAACATCCCATCCCAGGGATGGGATGACAATCAATACTAAACAGAATGGGAAATCCCAGGTGAGAAGGAGACCATCCCTGGGATGACCATGGTCTCATGGGCTCTTTGGCTGAATCATGATACCAAACTATTCAGCCAATTTGCCTATCAAAAATGGTTGCCTGAAGTGCCAGCTACACTTCCTGTATTTACTTAGGACTAACCTACTTAGCTTATTGCCTTTGTCTAGTTTCTCTGTGCCAAGACACCACCTTTTATCAGAGTTAAAGCAAAGTGCAGTAGTTGGGTGATTGGAACACAAGGTTCCAAGAGGCTAGAGGTAAGCCTATGCTACTTCTACTATGCAGTGGAAGTTCTAAGGTAAGGACCTTAAGACTTGCTTAGTGTTTACTTGGGGTAATCTTCTAGTTGGGAGGATAGAACAATGTTGAGTGTTCAACTGTTACTATTTGAGGACCACCAGGTCCTGTATATATATGCACTAGACATGGTCTGTGCACAGGTACATGAGTTTGCTTCAACCAGCAGGTTGAGCTACATATGGTAAGTGGGAGTTGCCATATAAGTGTCTCTTCAGTATTGTACTAAGTAATCATAGAATCAAATGGAACATCATAGAATCAGTGATGTCATAATGATGTCATAAGTGTTGGTAATGTTCTATAGCTGGTCATAAAATCACATGCAGTGTTAATCACATGCAAGTGCATCTCATCAGTGACATCACACATGACAAACCTCCTAGAACAGAATAGTAAGCATTTGTTACATAAGTATGGCACTTAACCTTATTTGTTCAACACTCCCTCAGATTTGGTATGTGCCAAATCAATGAGTAGGAACTTGGTGAGAATATCTGCAAGCTGTTTATCAGTGGTGATGTGTCTGACAATGAGTACCCTTTGATCATCAATGCATTTGCAAATGAAGTGGTATCAAATGTCAATGTGTTTGGTTCATTTTTCCTGTGCAGGATTCTGTGCCAAGAATATCAATCCCATATTATTTCCATATAAAGGAATGGGGTCTGGATGAAATCCCAACTCTGTGAACATAGAGTGGATCCAAACAACCTGTCTCAATGTGTCAGACAAAGATATGTACTCAGCCTCAGTAGATGACAAGGCAATAGTCTTTTGCTTGCATGATAACCAAGTAATTGGTGATCCATTGGCCAGAATAACAATTCCAGTAGTGGATTTCCAGTCATTCTTGTCTGAGGCCCAATCAGCATTGCAATACACTTCAATTCTACACTCTTTTCCTTTCTCATATGTGATACCCCTTTCCTTGGTAGCTTGAAGATATTGGAAAATGTATAATGCATGATTTAGGTGATCCTCCATTGGATTCAATGCAAATTGTGACATTTTGATGACAGCAAATGCTATGTCTGGTGGTGTTCCAAGAGTGAGGTAGAGTAATGAGCTCATTGCCTAGGTCAATGTCTATAACCTTGCATACAGCCAAGCAAGGGATGCAACCTAACAATGGCTCATGGTTCACTTGGAGAATTTGGTTGGGTCTTCTCCTTTCTCTAAGGGATTCAATGGGTTTATTTGCAGCTGCTGTTTTGGCAAGCTGAGTTTTTCTTTGCTGTATCAGCAATTGCCTTTTTTACACTCTGTATTGAGATGCAGCATGCACCTGCCTATGATCACTCTTATCAAGTGGTGGCTAGCACAAATGGTAGGTTTGGATTGTGATGTGTCTAGGTGGATCAGACTATTGGTCCTCCTTCCCAGGATGCTGTAATGTTGGAAGATCTTACAGATCCTCCTGTGTATAGCTTGCCTCAACTGCCAGGGTATGAATCTTGGTTAACCAAGGAATTGGCAGTATTGCAATTTTTAGAAGCCAATCCAGGAATTTTTCTGAAGGAACTACATGCTAGGCTATATAGAGCCTTCATCAATGCTGCTGAATGGATAGTAGATTCTTTCAGGCAACAACACCTGATTAATTCAGCACATGCTCACTTGTCCCAAGGATGAGTCATGAGTTGTCTTGAGGTGACACCTTTACAGCCAACCTTTTTGAGGCTGAGGGGTCACAATATAGCTGTGATTACAGAATCATTGCCATCTAATCTTTGCTCTCATGAAACATTCATTGGGTATACAGATGCTGACAGAAATCCTATCTCAGTTCCATATGAGGTGATTAATGTTCAAGACAATCCAATCCTAGAATCAAACCCATTACCTATTCCCAACACCACCACCACACCCTATGTCTCCCTACCAGCATCTCCAGCCTCATTAGTTGTATCACTACAATGATCTGCTCCCATCCCAGTATGGTAATTGGAAGACCCCTGTCCCATATTCACTGCCTCTAGCCACTCCAGTTCCAGTAATGGCCTTTCTCAGGCCAGGACATCTTCTTCATCCCAGGACACTCTCTTTGGTTCCAACAGTTCCTAACACTCCTACACCAATGTCATCTCCTCACTGGTCTAGGGCCCATACTACCAGTGATGCTACTGAAATCAAGCAGGAGGAGTCAACTCCTTGCCTCAAGTCAGGAGAAGTGACTCCAGAACTCATCTACCCTGAGTTGGAACCAGAACTTGAACTTGGAGAAGTTGATGAAGAACTGGACCCTAATGACTTTGTCAGCAAGATGGAGATAAGACAGATACAAGAGCATATAAATCATCCCAAGTTGGAATGAGAAGACTTCTCTAGCATCTGACCAATGTCAAATTACAAGATGGAGTGGTATGTGACTAGAGGAGAAGTGGCTTATGTCAGAGATTTCCATCCTTGGCAAACCATGTTTGGTCATCAGTATCCTGTTGCTCTGGAACTCATCATGATCAAGAAGAGGCCAATGGCTGCAGAGATTTTCACACCCAGTTATGGCAACATTTTCTCCCTTTTCTTCATTGCTCAAAATATCTATCTGCCTTGGATGAGGGCTTACAGATTAGAAATTATGCACAACAAGTATTGTTTCACACAGGTCAATCCAGGGCTAGCCTTTGACACTCACCCCTTCTTCCATACCTACTACTCACACCCTTACACCATTATGCAACAGGAGTTCTCATACTTCCTTAATCAGGTCTGGGATTATGTCAGTATCCCCTATGACCCATGAGGAAAGGTCAAAATCCTTGATCTTGAGGTGCTGCACCCTATCCTCAACATGGGCATCAATGAAAATGGAAAACCAACATTATCTCCAGATTTATCAAAGTACTTCAACACACCAAACACATATGGTGTACCCAATGCCATATTATGCTCATGTACCATATGCCATGGACATTAACTTCCTACTCTCTACTAGATGCTTTGACAAGGAAAATTTCCATAGTGTACCACTTCAAAGCAGCATACACATGGACCACATACATTTTACACATATGCTTCTGCCATTTATCTTCATGCAAAAAATTGACCTTTTCATTCTTTCCATTCCTTTCACCACACACCCCATGTACTACCATGGTCAAATTTCCAATAAGGAATTCCCCCCTTCTGTATTTAAAACCCCTTTTGCATCATGCACTGTCAAAGCTTGGGAAATTGATAGAAGTGTCTCATTCATCAACTCAGTCTTAGGCACTGGCCAGAAAATCAATAGAGTTGAAAATCCACATTATTTCCCAGCACTCCATCTCAACACCATCAAGGACTTAGGATCAGGGTTTAAAGGGTGAGGAGTCATGTTTTGGGAAAGATCAAGAAGTATGGACAAAAAGGTGAAGAGAAAAGTGGACATGATAGATCATTGAAAGATTAGAAGACAGGAAAATGTCCTCAAACAGCTACAGGGACTCTTGGGACCAAGGAGAAGATCTGGGACACATAATGGAAAACATAGGATTGGTCCTAAACCTATCCCACCACTGGCTCCACCTTTACCTTTTCAACCTTTTGTTCTTTCCTCTAAAGAGTCAAACATGTTTGCTGACTGGTTTGTGTTTAATTGTTTATTCTAGGTATAATGGCAGCAAAAGAGATTCTCACTTTTGTCCCTCTTCTCAATGGAAACAACTACAAACTTTGGTGCAATTCCCTTGATATGTTTGCAATGGCCATGGGTTTTTACAGGGCTTTTACTAAAGACATCCCCACTGTTGGCAAAGGAGTCACTGCTGAACAGGTCCAAGCTTTCAAGGATAAGGATATGCAAGCATGCAGTGTCATCAAACTCCACATTGCTCCTTCCTTCTACCACCATATGAAAGTGACCACCAAAGAAACCCTCACCAATATAGAAACAGCCTATGGAAAACCAGGAAAGATCAGAGCTCTTTCCAAGATGAAATCCCTTTTTCAACACAAGATTAAAGGCAAGGCAGTGATAACCCTGTCAATGAGTCCAACAAACTCATCAAGTGTGCAGATTGCCTCAAGGCTGCAGGGTTCTCTTTGGATGACAAGATCCTCACTATGGCCATACTAATGGCACTACCTCAGGATTGGGAAAATGTAATCTCCATGATCATGACTACTATTGAGGACACAAACTTTACCCCCTCAACCATTATCTCACACATCCAAAAGGAGTATCAAAGAAGGATCTTGAATAAAGGCAGAAGCACCATCAACCAGGAACAGTATGAGGGACCCTGTCACTCATCTAACAAGTCCCTCATTCACTGACTCTCTAACATAAAGCCAGCAACAAATATGTTGTATCTGGCATGTAACAAGTTTCCGCAGTGTGCAAATAAGCCATGGAGGTGCAACAACTTACTGAGTGAGTATTGTTCTATTGCCAGACAGAAAGTATACTATTCTGGCAGCAAGCAACAAAATCACTGCATCCCACAGCTTATCTCTAATCCTGCTCAAATGCAGAGGAGTACACCCAAGAAGGGTAAGGGATGAGAAAAACCCTCTGGTCAAGGTAATGGTGGTTCCCCTCAAGGATGAGGAGGAAAGAAACCACAGGGACAGAGTTCTTGTCCCAACAAAGGTAAAAACTGAATGATTTGCAATGATGAATCAATGGCCTATATCAAGGAGTATCAGGAAGCTCCTAGATATGAAGAAGAGGACTTCACCTATATGGTGACAGACATCCTTGACTTGCAGAAAGAAAGTAAACCTGTTGACCCTGAACAGTTCACTGGATTTCTTGAGGAACACAATGTAATTGATGCCATGGAACAGGACCAACCTGTAGCATCATTGTCAAAGCTCACTGTCCAGTGGTTGAATAGGGAATTAGAGCTTATTTGGCAGGGACATTCAGAACCTTTTACTTTAATTCCTGAGATTGATATCCCAGAATTATATGAGGACTCTGTTAACCCTTTTACTGCCAAGAACTACAACTATGATGATGGTCCAATGGCAATGTGTGAGTCTTCCACATCTGCCTCAGAGTACAAGGTGTCTTATTCCTACCTTGATCCTATTCCAGAGTATATCAGGGAGGAATTGAAGGATATAAAGGAAGAAGATCCTTATTATCTTGTATAATGAGTAAATGCTCAAGATATTAGTATGTGCCCTAAATCAGAGTGGTATAAACCATGGAATCTTGATTATCATGATTGTCTCCACACTTTTCAGATTCCACAGGGAGTTACTGTCCCTGATATGGAAAGAAAACTGCTCAAGTTCCAAGTGTTTTATTGAAACTTAAATCATCACACAGGCACATGGTCACTGGCCTACTACCTTTCCAGGTATAATATCAATGGTTATAATGCTGATGGAAAACCATTGGATGTTTACACACATCAGCAAAGCCATAGGTCATCCAAACTGCTCATGACCACTTGTGACTGTTGGCTAACTACCACCCAGCTCACTGATGCATATAATGGTGAGGAGGACTGTGCAGAGTGCAAATCACACCACCCCAAGTATCTCTGGCATAGCAATGTCAAACAGGGTGATCCTTTAGGATATGCAGGATTCACTGAAACAGCCCAACAACTAGCCAAGATACATCCTCCTCTACCAATGAACAATGGATGGCCCAGTGACATAACATACCCCCAAGCAATGGCAGATGGAAAGGGAAATGTTGTAATTGTTGATCAGGTGATACCATCCTTGAGACACATGACAAAGCAACATGCCATAAATGTAACAGTTCAAAGGACCTTGCCATAAGAGAAGAAAAGGGAAAGTGTGTATCTTGCAATTTACCTTTGAATTCACAAGCAACCATGTGTTTGACATGTAAACGGAAAAAGAGTCAACTGATTCTTCTTGACTCTGGAGCTTTGGTGCATTGCACTCACAACCTCAACAATTTTGTGTCATATACTGTGTATCCCACACTGCATTTATCACAAACAGCAGATGCAGATATCATTGTAGAGAAATTAGGGATAGGTACTGTGATCTTTTATCATGAAGGGAAACTGACAAAATTATTTGGAGTGGAGTATTGCCCAAAACTCCATATGAGTTATCTCAACAACACAGTTGACTGATAAGGGCTATTCACAGCAGTCAAACATTGATGGAACTCAAATCTTTGCATCTAATGGTGACCTTTATCTGCAGTCATGCCTGATAGCATCTAAAGGGTCCCTTCATTACATCCAAGTATCTTTATAGTTTGTAACTGATTGGATTCAAACCTTTGGCATGCACAAATGGACCATTGCTCCTATAATGCCATGCAACAACTACCTCAGGCAACCACCATTCTTCCATTCAAGACTTCAATGTTGAATAAACATTGTTCAGGTTGTGTGCTTGGCAAGATGACTGAGAAACCCTATCAAGTCACTTACAAGCACACCACTAAACCACTTGAACTTGTCCACACAGATTCCTGCAAGTTTCCCATCAAATCCTATTATCATGAATGATATGTCATTATGTTTATCAATGACTACAGTAGATATGTATCCATTATCCCTCTCTCTTCTAAGTCCAACACCTTTGACACCTTTTGTTCATGGCTTGCCTGGGTGCAAAACCATGTTTCAGGACAACTTCTCCAGATGCATTCAGATCATGGGGGACAGTTTAGATCTCTTGAGTTTGTGGCTTTTCTACACAAACACAGTATAAAACATCACTTAACTGCTCCTGATACTCCCCAACAAAATGGTTGTGCAGAGTGCTTCAATTGCATGATGGTTGAAAAGGAGGAAGCTATGTGACACTCAGCTTGTCTTCTGGCCAACCTTTGGCAACATGCACTAGAGACCTCTGTGCATGTTTACAATCATCAACCATTTAGACAATCACAGTGGAAGACCCCAATAGAACTCTGGACCAGTAAAAAAACCTGACATCTCATACTTCAGAGTGTTTGGTTGTCTTGTATATGTTTTTATCAAAAAGGAACACTGTACTAAATTATAGGCCAAGAGCACTCCTGTGGTATTCCTAGAATATGAGCCTGGTTCAAAGGCATACAGATTCCTAGATAAAACTAGCAGGGTCATCATTAGTGCAAATGTGATTTTTGACAAAGAAGTTTTCCCATGGTGTGCAAATACTAGTATTAAAGACCAAGAAGCTGAGGAAACTCAAGACCAACCTCATGAGGATGCTCCCATGGAGGTTGCTCCTCCAATGGAAGCACAACCATTCAAGATCCAGCAAACAGTTCATCCAACTGTCAATCTGAACTATTCAGAGGACATTGCAAACCCTTCAGATGCAAATAAGGAACCATGAACAGAAACTTCAAAAAGAACTGTGAAGATCCCACTATGTGCAGTACCTTCCCCTCACTACACACCCTATCCAGACTCCAATATTCATCAATCCACTCAAGAGTGAGTCATTCCTCTCAGACCTGACAATATATATGGAGAGAACTCACCCTGTAGAAGCAGAATGGCAAGCTTCATAGAAAACAAGTTTGGATAAAGCTGAGGCAAAATTGGATATGGGGGAGCTAATGATTGACTTGCATAGGCTCAGTCAGGAGTGTGGTACCAACTTTATTAACTACCTCCTCATGCAAAAGGTCAAAATGAAGTCAAAAGTACCTGTTCAATTTCAAGATACTCTGAGACTGCTGAGTGAAGAAAGGGAAGCTTGGGACAGTGCCATGTACAAGGAAATTGCTGCACTAGGCAAGAGAAAGGTTTGGGAACTTGTACCTCTACCTCATTGGTGGAAACCTGTCAAGTGCAGGTGGCTCTATGCTGTTAAATCCAACAGGTGGAAAAGAGCCTGGCTGATAGCAAAAGGTTTCTCTCAGGAATATGGAGTAGACTTCAAGGATGTTTTTTCTCTGGTAGCAAGATTCAAGTCAGTTCAAATCATCCTATCCCTGGCTGCCCAATTTAATTGGGGCATCAAGGTGCTGGATGTCAAAACAGTATTTCTATATGGAAAATTGGACAAGGAAATTTATATGGAACAGCCAGAAGGCTTTGTGCAAAAGGGCAAAGAAGAATATGTCTATCAATTGCTTAGAGCATTATATGGTCTAAACAGGCTGCTCTAGCATGGAATATTGAGCTTGACAAGTCTCTCAAAGCACTAGGCTTCACCTGCATTTTCTCTGATGCTGGTATTTACATGTTGCAGAAGAAGATTGGAAAAGAGAATTGCATCATCATTCTTCTAATCTACATTGATGACATACTCTTCACTGGCAACAATCACAAATACCTTCAGGAGATGAAGAAGAAGTTCTTGACAGTATGGGAATGTCATGACTTGGGACAAGCCAAAGAATATCTCAGAATGAAGCTCCAGGTAGATCATTCCTCAGGTCTTTTGATTGTTGATCAGGTTGCTTATCTGGATAAAATAATCCAAAGATTCAAAATGGAGAATTGCTGACTTGCAAACACTCCACTCTCATCTGGATATGAGCCAGTCAAAAATGAAGGAGAGACTATTCCTCAACTGCATTCAAAATATCAATCTGTTATCAGCTCACTACTTTACCTCACTCTTGAAACATGACCAGACATACATAGTGTTTGCTGTCATCAAAATGTCACTGTTCACATCACATCCAACAGAGAATCATTTAAATCATGCCTTATACATTTTCCAATATCTTCAAGCTACCAAGGAGAAGGGTATAGCATATAGGAGAGGAAAAGAGTATAAAGTCAAGGTATATTGTGATGCTGAATGGGCCTCAGACAAGAACAACTGAAAATCTACTACTAGAAGGTCACCTAAAGTCAGGTATTTTTTATTTTGTAAAAATGTCACATGGCCAACTTGCCTGAAATAGACAGTAACCAAGAATCTTGGGCAAATCAAGTTTAACAATTTGGCACAGTTCCTGCTAACCAATTTGGCACATACCAAATCTGGGAGAGTGTTGAGCAAATAGAGTTAAGCACTGGTATTACATAACAGATGCTCACTATTCTGCTCTAGGAGATTTGTCATGTGCAACATCACTGACAGAATACACTTGCATGTGTTTACCACTGCATGTGATTATATAACTGGCTATAGAACATTACTGGTGTTGTTTCATTATCTTCACATATGTTCTATTACCTTATACATATATGGAAGTGTTCCAGACACTTATGACATCATTATGACATATGTATGACATCACAGTTCTATGATGTTCTATTCCATTCTATGATTACTCAGTATGATATTGAAGAGACACTTAGGGCCCAAACAGTACTCTAATTTTACATATTTCCCACATCCTTGTGCACAACATGTCCAAACCAAGTCTGTGCAGAGTTTGGCAGTCTTTCAAGTCAATAAGTCAGCTGTGGGCATGCCAGTATCTATGGCCAAGAGTTGTCACTTTGCCATGAAGGAGGATCCCATGGAGGATCAGGTCAAGAATGGAGAAGAGGGGAATTCCACAGATTTCATTTGGAAGGCACTAATCATGCAGCAGGTCCAGACCAACAGCACAATCAGCACTGCACTCAATTTATGCAGGCTTGGGATCACAGTTGCTCAAGACACTCCCAGCTAGGAACCCTATCACACATTTGTGCTTTCAAGACAGGGTTGGGTGGATGAATTACTCAATGGACACCCCAAGCAGATCAGAAATGAGCTCAGTGTTCACAAACATGTCTTTTACAGGCTTATATCCATTCTTCAAGAAGGGAATCTTCAGGATTCAAAGAGCATCACATTAGAAGAGCAGCTTGCAGTTTTCTTATATGCAATTGTGACAGGCATGTCAGCTCAGCACATTGGTGAGCAGTTCCAGCATTCAACAGATACTATATCATGGTGAGTGTACAGTAACTTAAATCCTCTCCCCTGTGTTTATGTCAACTTTCCAGATATTTTAAGTGAATGGTCTATGCTTTCTGAGAGGGCCCTATCTACACCACTTACATTTGCCTTCCCAGAGCTGATTCACCAATCCCCAGTCATATTGCCAACAATACCAAATTCTATCCATTTTTCAAGGATGCCATAGGTGCTATTGACAGTACACATATCACATGTATGCCATCAGCAAGTGAATGGGATCTTATGCACAACCACAAGGGTTTCTTATCTCAAAACTGTCTCATCACCTGCTCTTTCAATGGGCTTATCACTTACATTCTTGGAGGCTGGGAGGGATCAGCAGCTGATGTGATGGTCTACCACAATGCCCACTTGTAAGACTTTGTGATCCCTGACAGTCAATTTTATCTCACTGATGCAGGATTTCCATTGACTCTGCAGTTGCTTGTGCAATATCATGGCCAATGCTATCATCTGGCCAAGTGGGGGTAAGCAAATCTATTGTGAGTACCACTAGATTCTGTCTTTTGACCCTCACTTATTCTCTACAGGCTGAAAAACTGAAAAGAACTATTTAATCTTCATCACACCATGCTTTGCAATGATATTGAGTGGAACTTCAGAATTATAAGGCATCACTTTCATGTGCTTGTCCTCCTGTCTGAGTACAGCATGGTGATCTAATTGTGGATACCTGCAGCTGCATGCTGCATCTACAACATCATCTGCCTCTATGATCCTAATGACATTGCTATACTGGATCTAGATACTGCTGATGAAGATGGTGGGCCACTCCTAGCACCTGAAGAAGGTGGTGTTGGAAGTCTGCAAGATGTTTTGTTGAATGGTGAGTCACACAGGCAGATGAATGCCTTGTGTGACACAATTGTGGCACAGATATGGCATGATTACTGTGCTGAGTATGTGAGACAGGGTATGCCTCAGATCATCAATCAGTTGGACTAATATTACCATTACCATGCAATACTATCTCATACTTTTTTGTTGTACTGTAGCTTACTGCAATATGACACATCTTTTGTCTGTGCTTCATGCTAGTTCAGAATTCAAACTTGATTGCAGTGTGAATGGAAATACACATAATCTAGCTACCCTCCAAGTTCACATACTCTGGGATGTCACAGCTGACTGATTACAGCCTCATCTTGACCCACCACATCCTTTGAATGTTGGAGTGGGCAACAGCAGTCTTGTAGCCCATGGTGATGGAGGGTTTCTCTTCAAACAGCATTTGTAAGCAAGCCAGATTCTTTGGTGAAAGGTTCTTCTCAAGGGTGTACGTCATTTTGCACACCTCATTGAACTTTCACTCCTGACTTGCTGTATCCTCCTCAAGTGTGGCTAGTGCTGCATTGTTAGTATCATTTAAATTAGACATAATACCTTGCACTACATCTTTGAGGATGTCCAACTGAGAGTGTTGCTTCCATGAGGGGGTGGTGCCCTGGGCACTGGATGCTGCTGTGGATGTCATGTCCAGCTCAGCAGTGGCATCACTCTTGCACTTCTTGCCATGAGAGGATAAGCTAGATGAAGGTTTGATGGATGAGTTGACTGATGCCATCACAGAAGACAGCAGGGAAACAGGGATAGATGAGGGGGAAGATATAGGAACAGGTAGAGATGCAGGTATAGCTTGAAAGTTAACAGCTGGCCACAGCTTTTGGGCCATCTGCACAATTTGGGCCTCATTAGAAGACCCAGGTTGATATGGCACAAAGGTGAGCTGTGATGGTGATTGATATGGTGTGTGGGAATGTGCAGAAGGCAGTTGATACTGCATGTGAGGTGGTGCAGACAGCAGTGCAAATGCTGGAACAGGTTGTGTGAATGCCAAGATGGGCTGTGTGAATGCTGAGACAGGCTGTGTGAATGCTAGGAAGGGCTGCATGAATGCTGGGATGGACTGTGCAGAATTGGAAGTGTTGGAAGATATGGACATGGGGGGCTGAGACAGTTGAGAGTAGGAGCAAGTGTTGCTGGAGTAGTGTGCATTGGCACCCTTCACCTTGCTAGGAGGGACAAACTGTTGCATATGCTCCAAGTACCTGAAGCCCTTGCTTTGGAACTGGGCAATATCTGGCCACATCTAGTGAACAGTTAAAAATATTGTATCAGGAGAGAAATCAAGACATACCTCCACAAGGTCATCTATGACAAGCTGCCCCACCTCAGTTACAATGTCTGTGCCTTTCTCTGCTGAATATGCAAGTCCCAATCTGCTTGCAATGGTTGATGCTGCATAGTATTCCCACTTCAGCTTTGTATGATACAAGTGATGTGAGTATGACAATAAGGTGAATAGATGCATGCTCTTCCACTTATCATGACAATTTTTTGATGTTTTACAGTGGCCATTGGGTTGGATGGGTAATCAGGGCAACAGATCATTGAAGTGCCCTTCTTGAAAGGACATACAATTGCCTGCCTTGGATCAGCTTTCCTCCACATAATCAATCAGCATACAAACATCTACCTCACTCCATGTTGCTTGCAACTTCAGATGCTTGGAAGGTGAGATGGTAGACAGGGCCTTTCCTTTCAACCCAGAACCCCTACCTATCATTCTGTTGCAGAGTCAGGGTGAGTGGTGGGTTGGGAGTTGGGAGTGAGCTAGCCTGTGAGAGTTGTTGTGATGAGCTGTTCTTCAAGGCAGCATTGCATTTGGGCAACTGGTCAGTGTATAATATCACCATGTATCACCTGATATCGGATCAATCTTTAAAGGTCCACAAGTACAACTTCCACAGACTTGGTTTGGACATGTTGTGCACAAGGATGTGGGAAATATGGTGTCATTTGGAGCCCTTAGAGCTAGTTCAGGAAGAAAGTCCTATGATAAACCTACTCAGAAACTCCACAAAAACCACGGTGCTCCTGACATAAGCTCAGATATTCCAGTGCAGTTCAATCAGGTAAGGCTCAGGGGCCTAGTGATGTCGCATGGCAGAGGTGGCGTAGCATCAATGCCACATTAGTATAAGATACACATCACTTCTTCTCTTTCTGTCATGGCCCCACAGAAGTCATCACATTCACCCACCAAGGGTACATCCACTTTGCACCATGCAGCCATGCCACAGGCATCATGGATGTAGGATGGAGATATCGACACCCTTTTAGATCTAGAAAGCTGGCATTGCTCACAAGGCATTCACAAGAGAGGCATGAATTTCAAGGCCATTTTTGGGAAATAGTTGCTTTACTACTTTGCCAACCCCACCAAATGAGGACCCAAGACTGCCAAAGTGTGTAATGAGAAATGGAAAAGGGTAAGTAAGTTGTTGGCCTAAATAACAGAATAGTCAAATGATATCGCCATAAAGCTGAGAAAGATGTTTGATGTCGCTGATCACATTGCAACAGCATCTCGATTTGCATATTCACTTCCAGTCAGGGGCTAATATCAGTCTTGAAAACTAGGCTCAGTGTAATGAATTCACCAAGGCACAGTGGCTCAAAACCTGGTCTGCATGTTTGCATGTTTTACATTAGTTATGACTCAATATATTAACCTTTAACCCTAGCCCTACCCCATGAGTGTATGGAATGACATACTTACCCTTGGCATTTCTTATTGGTCCAATAATCCAAGTGATTTGGATAGGAATTGATAGAATAGCAGCTATTTGGAAATGACATGTCATGCAGACAGTTGTTTGACTTAAAGTTTTGATTATAATATATTGACCTTATGATGTTGTGATATCATTACATACATCCATCAAGGGTCTCTATTATGTTACCTTTTATGTAATGAGTATGATCCAACATATATAAAGTTCCCACCACCCTCTGCTCATTTTCTCATCATCATCATGAAATCCATTTCCACCTCTCAAAGACAAAATATCATTCTTTGTGTCTCTCTTGGCCTGTCTACTAGGAATATTGCCTCACAGACTGGTCTAGTAGTTCAGCAGCATATCCTGTTCTTCAGGAAATCCAACCCAGAGGCGCCCTAGGCTTCATGGTACGCCCTTCCAAGTCATTTCCTCCATCAACAAAAAGAGCTATTGTTCAGCAAATCCTTACTGGCAAGGTCAAAAATGCCGTTCCCCGTTTACTCATCCTTCATCAACTCTCATTGTTGATAGTCCCTGTTTACTTCTTAGACAGTGAGAAATATTCCTCAAAGAAGCCTCCAAACTTGTCAAGGCTGTGGTGAAGAAAAAAAAGCCATTGCTTACTCTACTGGTCACAAGAAGCAAGAGAAGTAGCCTTTTCTCAAGTATCAGCATTGGACTGTGGAGGACTGGAAAAGAGTTATATGGTCAGATGACACTAAAATCAACAGGATTGGGTCAGGATGCACAAGAGTATGTGTGGACAAAAGCATGTGAAGGGCTTACTTGCAGTATAATAAATAAGACAGTCGGGAGTCTTGGAGGAGGTTCTACTGATGGTTTGGGGATGGAGTAGTGGTGGAAATGGTGCTGGGGTCTTGAGTGAGGTTGAGGGATGGATGGATGCTGAACAGTATGTGGCCATTTTTAGCAAGTGGCTGTTTTTAAACATGGAGGAATCTGAATTCCGTGAAGATGACATTATCTGTTTATAATGCCCCCAGCACACTCTCTAGAAGAGCCCAGAAATGGTCAATTGAAGAGCAAGAGATATCAAGCTTCTAGACTGGCCTGCACATCTCCAGACATAAGACTCCTCAGACCCAATTGAACACACTTGGAATCACCTCAAAAATATCTTCTCAGGTTACAGAGTGCTCCCACAGGAGTTCATCCAATTGTGGGAAAGGCTGATAGTGGAGTGGGGGAAGATTTCTGTGGAAGAGTGTCAAAATGGATAGGAAGTATGCACTAGAATGAGGGTTCTTTGAGAAGTAGTTACTGTCAAGCACCAAAGGAGCTCATACTAAGTACTAGATAGTTGATTTTTGTAAAGTCAAAAACTGTCTGCATGACATGTCATTTGCTCAAATGGCTGCTATTCTATCAAGTTCTTATCCACATGAGTTGATTCTCTCTGGTTGGACCTGACAGAAAGCCAAGAGTAAGCATGGTATTCCATACACTCATGGGTTAGGCCAGGGTTAGGGGTTATTAAGCTTGGGTCATAGATAATGTAAAACATGCCAACATGCAGACAGTTTTGAGCCACTGTTGACATATGTATTTCACTGTGTTGATGAGAATGACTAATGTTCCACAGTTCACATAGTCAGACATACTGAAATGTTTATTGGACAACTTTCATGAGGAAGTGCATCACTTTTCACCCTCTCATGCATTTACTATTCATCACTATGGTTTATTTGCATGTAAATCAATTTTGCACTACCAGATTAAGTGTTGCCCTGAAAGGTATTCTATTGTGTATACATGGCATATGTAATGATATGGATATTACTGAATCAATATCCAAAGGGTATCTGCAGAAGGTGATTGGGCAATTATTGAGCAAGGAATTTTGGCCTGGATAAACTTGGAATTTTTGATGACATTTTCCCCTCAGTTTAAATTTTAAAAATAAACCTGCATCTCTATGCTAGTCAAATTTGCAAGATCAGGCCATTGTTTAGGCAACCATACAACAATATATTTTATTGCAGCCTAAATATGAAGTCCAAACTATAGGTCTTCATGTGTGCTATCTGCTGCTGTACTTCTAAGATTTGCACCAACATTTGGGAAGTGTGACTGCACAAATTGTGTCTCTAAACTATTGCACTTTTCACTGACATGGAACAATTAGACTACTGACAATACATTTTAAACTCTGTCTGTACCTAAAATATTATAAAAATCTTAAAGTTTTCTCTTCACATTTTTTCACTACATTTTTCCCAGTCCTTAAATATTGACTACCATGTTGTGTCACCTTTGTTTCCACTTGCTGCCCACCACTGTTTGGAACTCATCTTGTTTGCAAACTAGTTGGTCTTGTGACACAGCTAGGCATGCCAATGGAAGGCATTTGATCCATGGCACTGCTAGTGTGAGGAATTTGATGAAAGCAGTTTCACAGGAACATACCTGGCATGACACATCAATGACTGCTAGTTTGATCAAGGGCATCATAAATGCTGGGATGAAAGCAATGGACATCTGGAGGACTTCATCAACCAAAGATGTGTTGAGCAAATAGAGTTAAGTGTCTGAACTTAGTATCTAACACACACTCAAATACACTGTTGTTCTAGGAGATTTGTCATGTGTGAAGTCACTGATGAAGTACACTTGCATGTGTTTACCACTGCATGTGATTCTATGACCAGCTATGGAACATTACTGGTGCTTTGCATGTTCTATGTAATATGTACTTATATGGAACAGTCTAGATGCTTATGACTGCATTGTTCTATGATGTTCCACTCCATTCTATGATTACTCAGTATGATACTGAAGAGACACTTATATGGCAACTCCCACTTACCATATGTAGCTCAACCTACCAGTTGAAGCAAACTCATGTACCTGCACACAGACCATGCCTAGTGCATATATATATAGGACCCATTGGTCCTCAAATAGTAACAGTTGAACACTCAACATTGTTCTATCCTCCCAACTAGAAGATTACCCCAAGTAAACACTATAGTAAGTCTTAAGGTCCTTACCTTAGAACTTCCACTGCATAGTAGAAGTAGTACAGGCTTAGCCCAAGCCTATCAGAGCATATGCTCTAGTCTCCTGACTAGTCACTCTTCACTTTAAGTCCATCATTACAGCTATGTTCTGAAGTCTGACTCTGTCACTATGCTTGCCAGCATGCAACTTTCTAAGGGACATATATTCACTTGCTCATTACAGTGGCTCAAAAAACTGTCTGCATGTTTGCATGTTTTACATTATCTATGACCAAACGCAATAAACCCTAACCCTAGCCCTAGACCATGAGTGTATGGAATAACATACTTACTCTTGGCTTTCTATTGGTCCAAGAATCAACTGATGTGGATAAGAACTGATAGAATAGCAGCCATTTGAAAATGACATGTCATGCAGACAGTTTTTTGACTTTACAAAAATCCAACTATCTAGTAGCTTAGTACATGAGCTCCTTTGGCCTTGATAACTGCTTCAACCCTTCTAGGCATGCTTCCTATCCATTTTTGACACTCTTCCACAGAAATCTTCCCCCACTCCACTACCACCCTTTCCCACAATTGATGAACTCCTGTAGGAGCACTCTCATAACCTGACAGAGATTTTTTGAGGTGATTCCAAGTGTGTTCAATTAGGTTGAGGTCTGGAGATTGTGCAGGCCAGTCTAGAAGCTTGATATCCTGCTCTTCAAACCATTTCTGGGCTCTTCTAGAGGTATGCTTGAGGTCATTATCTTGTTGAAAGGTAATGTCATTTTCTGGAATTCCAGATTCCTCCATGCTTTGAAGCAACCCTTGCTCCAAAATGGCCACATACTGTTCAGCATCCATCCTTCCCTCAACCTCACTCAAGACCCCAACACCATTCCACCCTATACATCCCCAAACCATGAGTGAACCTCCTCCAAACTTGACTGTACCTTTGACCTCTTTGGAAATAAGCCCTTCACCCTTCTTTTTTCACACATACTCTTGTCCATCTGACCCAATCCTGTTGATTTTGGTCTTATCTGACCATATAACTCTCTTCCAGTCCTCCACAGTCCAATGCTGATACTTGAGAGCAAAGGTTAACCTCTTCTTCTTGTGACCAGTAGAAAGCAATGGCTTTTTTTCTTCATCACAGCCTTCAATGAGGCTTCTTTGAGGGTATTCCTCACTGTCTGAGAAGAAACAGGACTATCAACAATAGAGTTGATGAGAATAGGAAGTCCAAGAAGCTTGAACAGCATTTTTGAGCCTTGCCAGTAAGGATTTGCTGGACAATGGCCCTTTGTTGATGGAGGAAAGCTTGGAAGAGGCAGCCACCATGAAGCCTAGGCCTCTCTGGTTGGATTTCCTGAAAAACCTGGGATACTGTAGACTTCTCTAGACCCAGTCTGTAGAGGCAATCTTCCTAGTAGAACCCAGGCCAAGAAAGGCAAGAGAGATGATATTTTGTCTTTGAGAGAGGTGGAAATGGATTTCATGATGATGATGAGAAAATGAGCAGAGGAGTGGTGGGGTTTATATATGTTAGGATCATACTCATTACATAAAAGGTAACATAATAGAGACCCTTGATGGATGTATGTAATGATATCACAGCATGCCAGGGTCAATATATATAATCAAAACTTTAAGTCAAACAACTGTCCACATGACATGTCATTTCCAAATGGCTGCTACTCTATCAATTCCTATCCAAATCACTTGATTCATGGACCAATAGAAAGCCAAGAGTAAGTATGCCATTCCATACACTCATGGGCTAGGGCTAGGGTTGGGGGTTATCACATTTAGTCATAACTAATGTAAAACATGCAAACATGTGGACAGTTTTTTGAGCCACTGTACTCTTTTCAGCCCAGGCAAGCCTAGAATGAAAGGCAGAAAAGGTATTGGATTTGGATGACAGAGGTATGATGGATGCATATCCAGAGTAGTTGTTGATAAAAGTAATGACATATCACTTGTGGTAGTACAAGTTTACAGGGAATTTGCAAAGATCTGAGTGAACATGTTCAAGTGGATGGGTGGCACATTTGTAGCTAATGGTGAATGGTTTCTCAGCCATCTTGCCCAGGGTGCACCCAGAGCAGGGTTTGTTCTCTGATGAGTTCTTAAAGGGAGGACAAAGGGTTGCTTTTGGCAAATGCCATACTGTGGCTTTAGAGCAGTGTCCCATGCAAGCATGCCATAAGTCTGAGTTTTCCATAGATCTAACAGTTTGAATCTGATCAGCTACAATGTGCAATGAAGCTCAAATGTAGTGAAGAGACCCCTTAGATGCTATCTAATCTGACTGCATATAAAGGTCACCATTAGGTGCAAAGATCTTGGTTCCTTGCAGTCCCAATCACAGTGAATAGCCCTTGTTTGTCAGCTGCATCATTGATATAACCCTCACGTGGAGTTGAGAACAATACTCCACTCCAAATAACTTGACAATTCTTCCATTGTGCTTGAACATTACAGTTCTCACACCTTGCTTTTGAACAACTGTGTTTTGGTCAGCTGTTTGTGATAACTTTGGTGTTTTGTACAGTCTATAAGACATGAAATCACTGAGGTTGTTTGTGCAGTGTACAGAAGCTCCTGAGTCTAATAAGATTAGTTCTTTTTCCTTGTTTGCTTTAGTGCATGTCAGGCACATGGTAGCTTTGTTATTAACTGGAGAATGGCATACCATGCACCCTTCTCATTCTGATGGCATTACTGGCATG
Source organism: Scleroderma citrinum (assembly GCA_029372045.1). Classification (NCBI taxonomy): domain Eukaryota; kingdom Fungi; phylum Basidiomycota; class Agaricomycetes; order Boletales; family Sclerodermataceae; genus Scleroderma; species Scleroderma citrinum. Next base: position 41,040 of record JARFMN010000030.1, read on the forward strand.
ACAAGGTTGTTCTAAAGCATTTGTGGTTTGACTGAGGCTTGCCTAAGAGCCTCTTTTGCAAACTCTAGAAGGGTAGGGTCATTGGCAATGAAGCCTATAAGCTTTACATCTGGATGAAAATCTCTGCAATGATTGCATACAACATCTCCTTCTGATGCAAATATGTCAGAGGGAGGTCCCTCTCCATTGTGTGGAAAACCATCAAACCACATCTGGGAAACATGGTAGAGTGAGATGAACTGTCTATTGTACTGTCAACCCCATGAAAAGGGAGTAACCTTTTCCTGTCTGTAAGTTTGAATAAGATCTTGGCAGACTCATCTATGATGTGTGGTTGGGTTATCTAGATCACAATTGACAAACCATGAATCATATAATGTGCTTTCAGTACAACTGATGTCTGTAAGACAAACAGGTCATCATAGATACACAATGTCTTCAAACTCCTCCTCACTCTCTAGAGTTTCCTCTAGAATAGGAGCAAGAGGCATTTGTGCTTCAGGTGTGGAAGGTAACTCACACATCTGAGACAGTTCATCATAGTCATAATCCTCATATGTAGAAGGATTGACTGTATCCTCATAAAGCTCATCAGGGAAATTCTCAAGGGGGCACACAGACAAGTGTGCCTCCTGAACATCCTGAGATATGAGGTCTAGTTGCTCATCCAATTCCTCTAGTGTTACTAGGGAAGAGGTTGCAATTGGCTGTTATTCAACAGGGAATAGCCTCCATGTGGCAGTGGGTTCATACTGAGCACCATCAACCCATCTACTATTTATTCCTTGGAGCTTCTCCTGTTGTTCTACCTGGTCAGCTCAAGATAGACATGTCTCTAATCTTAATTCAGTGGACTTGGCATTTTGGACCATATATGTGAAGTCCTCTTAATCATACTTGTTAGGAGCATGTTCATAGCTGATGTCTGATTCATAGTCCTGAATCATTTGAGTTTTCCCAGTAGGATGATTATGCATCTGTCATCCTTGGGCTCTTCCTTGTCTGCATGAATTGCCACAGCCTCTACCTCATCCATGCTTCTGCTGTCCTCTACCCTGATATGGTGAAGATGGTGTTCCTTTCTGTCCTCCTGACTCCATGCTAGTTTTGACCTGCAGGGCACAACAAACCTGTTACCTGCTGCCAGTATAGTATACTTTCTGCTGGCCAATGTGGCAAAACTTGCCTGGGTAGTGTTGCCTCCAGCATCCCTCAAACATGCATCTGGGGTATGAGTTTGAAGGTTCATATGATGGGTTTTGTGCTGGTTTGACATTGGATAGTCTATTAAGGAGGGGTAGTGAGGGATTGGACCCTCCTATGTGTCATGGACCCTCATAGTGAGGTAGATTGATTGTGGCCTTGCCTTTTCCTGCAACTCTGTGCTGGTGCTCACATTGTAGATATGGAATGGTATATGCAATGGTGAAGTTCACATCTTCAATATTTGTTAAGATCCAGGAGATGACTTGTTCCCAGTCATGTGGGAGAGCAATAAGGATGGCTATGACAAGGATTTTCTTGTCTAAGGGGAATCCTGCATCTTTGAGTCATCTGGAGCACTCCACAAGTTTGTTTACTTTATGAATGGGATTGTCCTGAGGACAAATCTTGTGTTGAAAGAGCCCTCAATCTCATCTCCACTAGTGCTTCTATTTTTCCTGGTTTTCCATACTGTGTCTTGAGTTCTGTGAGGGTTTCCCTCACAGTTGCCTTTTTGTGATGTTTGTAAGATTGATTTATTCTGAGTCCTATAACACCATGGGCTTGCATATTGTATGCATTGAACTTGTTTATATCTGCAGCATTTGTGCCAGTGGCATTGAGTGTGGGGACATTTTCATTGAAAACACAGTAGAACTTCATAGCCATTGCAAATGAGTCAAGAGATTCATGCCATAACTTGTAGTTTGTGCCATCAAACAAGGGTACAAAGGTGACTGAGTCTTTCACTCCCATTTTCCTAGATTAATAAGACAAAAGCAAACCAATCAGCAAATGTATTCTCTCCTTCAGTGCTTACAAAGGGAATGAAAGGAATCAGGAGAACTATTGGTGGAGCTGGAGCCTGTACAGCTGGTGGAGCTGGTGGAATGTAAAAGCCTCTATGCTTTCTGTTATGAGTTCCAGGGGCCCTTTGAGGGCCTAGTAGTCCTTGAGTGCACTTCAGTGCATTCTGAGCTCTCCATAGGGACCTTCTTTCCCAGACTGCTATCCTTCTTTCCCTTTTCTGTTTGTATGTTTTCAAATTGATGGACCAGAGTGGTAGGGTTTTCCCTTTGTAACCTAATCCTGCTTTTCCTAAGATCATTGAAAACCTCAGGTCTAGCAAATAATGGGAATTTAAGACTTGATCCTTTTTAGGTTCAATCCCCAGAACTGAATCCAGAATGCTGGACTTTTTCTCAAGTTCTATGTATTTCCCAGCTGACAATCCCACAGTATGGAAAGGGAGTCCTAAAAGCAGAGAGATGAAATTCTTTATCTGCTATTTATCCCTGTGTGTAAGCTAGAGACAATACAAAAGGAAGATTTGAAAGTGCAAGGGAAAGTTTTATAGGAAAGATGAAAGATAGGGAATGGTCCAAAGCTACAGGTTTCATGTTTTCTTTGTCAAAAGTAATGATACTAAAGAAAAAACAGAGCTCATCTGCATATGATGTCAGAGTGAAGTACAGAAGTGGATATTGACCTGGAATTGGCAACTCTAAAGTGGTCTATAAAATTGTGCAGGATAGACCAGTCACCAAGTTCATCAACATTCATACAGAGGATAGGTCACAACACTTCAAGATCAAGAATTGTAATTGCTTCTGTTGTGTTGTTAGGGATAACAACATGGAAGTGTACTCAATCTATAAACTGTGAGTACTTGTGTTGCAGAACTAGGAAGGGATAGAAATAGTAGGTAGGTCCTCCATAGTTCCACTGGTCATGTATGTGATCAGGGTTGACCCTTTGGAATGTGGTGGCATTGCACATGATTCTGTGATCAATGTTGCACATCCAGGGACAGTAGATGTCATTGGTGATGAAGAATAATGAGAAAATGTTGCCTAGACCTCCAAGATGTTCAGGAAAGAGTTCTGTGGCAGTAGGTCTCTTGCCCATGAGAATGAAGTGCTCATTTTCCTGTTCTCTTGGGTACTCTCATCCCATGAAATACTGCCACAGTGTTGCATTTCCTTGCTCTGGTAATGCTCCATCAGTGATGTACCAGTAGTTGATGTAGTTTCTGTCCAGAACATCCTCCCTCTCCAAGATTGGGCATAAGACAAGAGGAAGGACAAATGCTTCAAAGGTGTCATAGGGGTCAACTGTGAATAGATCTTCAGTGACTCCTCTTGACAAGGATTCTCTCAACTCTCTCATATACTCCTCATGAGTTTGTTCATGATAACTCTCTGCATCTGAAATATCCCTGCTTGTAAGGAGTCCCAGTGACAAGGCCCAGGATGAGTATGGTGTGGTAACCTGTCTGAATAAAGGTGACAGAGTGGGGGTAGGAGTAGGGAGTGGAATGGCACCTCCATTCCAAAGTTGAGAATAGGGGGGAGTCAGGGACCAGATGGTTCTTGGCAGTCCACTGACATCCTCTGTAATACCTTCAATGTTATACAACATCTGGGTGTTGAGTTGGTGGACAGCAACTTCATCAATTATGAGGTTGTTGGACATCAGATGGTGAATCATCTGATTCTGGGTCTGAGTCAAGAATGCTGTGCTCTCCTGGTTCATAGCAGGTAGAGTTGGAAGAATTTGGTGGAGGAATGGGTGTTTGTTCTAAGATTGGGTCATTCTGTAAATGAATTACCTGGTGTGGAACTGGAACAAGGTTTCCATTAGCATCAGTGAAACCTGTGAACATTCCTGAAACATGGTTATAGGGAGGAAGTGTCTCAGCTCCTGTATCAATACCATGAGTCATGGAGATAAGGGGAATCCTGATAGGAATCAACTCAAGGTGTGTCTCTAGCTGTCTGGCAGCTGAACTACCACTTGCTACTGTGGCAAGGTGGTAGCACCTGGTTCTCACTATCAAGCCTGCTCAAACATCTCAAGGGGCATCTAATAGTATAGCATGAATCTGGTCAGTGCTAAGCTGTGGGTTACTCACCCTTAACTCTGAATACCAGTCTCTCTCCCTGTAAGAGGGAGGTCATCCTCTCACTGGGGGAGGCAGCACTGTAAGAGCATCAGGATCATCAAGATCCACCAGCATGCCATGATCCTCCACAGGAGCATGAATGACTCTATCAATCTGGACTTGCCAGTGTCCATAACCATCCATCACCTCAGCTGCCACTCAATAAGAGTGGCCAGCAGCAGGAGTGTGCTGCATTTCAACACATAATGTGAAGAAGGCAATGGCTGACATGGCAAAGAAAAACTCAGCTTGCCAAAGTGGAAGCTGCAAGTAAATCCATTGTACTCCATGTAGGAATGAGAGGGACTGTAGGAGACTGAGCAGAATTCACCAGGTGAACCATGAGCTGTCATCCTGTACCATCAACCCATTGGCTGGTTCAGGAGTAAGATGTGTACTTAGAGGACAAGCTTGGGGCTCATAACCTCTGGAGAAGTATTGATGTGGAGGATCACATGGACCAGGGCTAATGGGTCCTAACTTCTTCTATGCAGTGGAAGTTCACTAGGTTGACACTAGTAAACTTACCTAGTTGTTCACTTGACAACTTCTGTATATATGTTGATACTTGATATGAGCTTTGTTGGCTTGTGAGGATGAAATGCTGAGTAGAGATAGTAGAAAACTATTCTACTGTTACATATGTGTTCATAGGGTTTATATAGGTAAGGGCAACCTGTCCTATAAAGGAACTGGTCTGTGCATAATTGCTTCAACTTGTGGATTGAGCTGCATATGGTAAGTGTACCTGTTATCATATTTGACATAGAGATAAAGAGATAAGAAGATAAGGAGATAAGGAATGAGTCATTCATAGTCATGAATCTTCTCATGACTCATCCTATTGCATAATGGTTGGTTCTAGAATTCTTGGTCTAGACCTTGACCAGCATTTCAGCTATGTCAGTATTCCCAAGCTGTATCACATGCTTGTGCACATGACAAATCTCTTTCTATGACAAATGGTGAGCATCTGATTATGTGATCAGGGGCTTTCACCTATTTGCTCAACATCTTCCAACAGCTGATGCAGTTGAACCATGGTTCAGTGAGGAGTAGGATGTCAAAGTTGGGTGTGGTGGAGTTCAGGAGTGTGTGGCACACTACATTTCTCCAGTTGGTGTTGAGTTGTAGAATGTGGATGGGGCATGTGTGGGTGTGATTCATTGGGGTGATGGGTGAGTGGTGGTGGGTTGTGCAGCATTAGAGGGGCCTGCAGGTTGTGAGGTGGGTGTGGTCTGTCTACCCACTGTTGCATTCTGTGTGCTGCCTTTGGCTGTGGTGTAATGGGGGCATGCTGTTGGCTGGATGGTTGCCCTTACAGTTCATGCATTTCATGGGGTGATGTTGGCAGCCTTTCTGTGTCTTGGCAGTTGGTGGGCAGTTGGTGCATGTGTGTGTATCCTCTGTGTGTGGGCCTGCACAGATGCAGCAAGTGCCTCTTCTGTTGCATTGGGATGTGTAGTGGTCAAATCCCCAGCACTTAGTGCATTGGTGGACTTGTTTCATGTCCTGGAAGTGGGTTAGCATAGCATATTTACCAAACATGAATAGTCCACCAATGTGACATAGTAGGTAGTCCACTTCTTCCTGTGATGAGACAGTTAGTGTTACAGATGAGTGCATCTTTTGTGTCATGACTGTGATGACCCATATGTAGGTCTAGACATGATCTCAAGCCAGTTGGCTCTCCCCTGAATTATATAGAACCTCTCCAAACATGTTTGACTATTTCTGAATTGGTTTTACTTTATTTGTTGAACATGCCCCTATGTTTGTTATCTCTAACTTGAGAAATATTGCCACCTCAGGAGCATTAGGCTCCTTTAGGATAATCTTCATCTCAGACACTCAGTTGTAGTCTCTTCCATACCTTAGACATACTCTTAGTCATTGTCTTAGTTATCTTCACTGCACATTCAGTTTTCTGAATGTCCTGACTACATAGCATTTCCATTCTTCTGTAGTATAAAAGCCCTGTACCTTCACTGGAGTGCTCTCCAGTTCAGATATTGAATTAGATACTCCTCTCTGATACTCACTCTTGCCTCTGAACTTACTTCCAACTCAACTTAAACTTGAGCAAGAGTGCATAGGTGTGCACCAAACTTGAACTAGTCCTTATCTGTTCAGTTATTCAATTCTTCATTCAGATAACCATACAACACTATGTAGCAACCTGGTAGTACACTACCCACTCTGCCTGTTTGACCCTAGACTGAGGAGAACTAGCCTTAACAGTATATCCAAACTCTAACTTGCTAATGAGTTTACCCATCCAACCCCAATTATTATGCCTACTATCACCTGATCCTGTTCATGTACAGCAGTCACTGGAGAATCTTCAGCAAGTGCCCTGCAACACACAGCCACTCTCAATGCTCTCAACAGTAATAGGTGAACCCCTGACAATGCTGACTCCTTCCAAGGATTCACTAGGTGATCTGTCACCCCCATGGCCTCACAGCTCACCAAACTCACCCCTATCTGATCCACCCCTCATTTGTTGCCTTTACCATTATTCCCTCAATGTGCTCACACTCCAGGTGACTCAAATCCTGGTGGTGATTACCCAGGGGATGATGATGGTCCTGGAGATGATCCAAGTGACAGCAACAATGATAGTCTTAATGATGATGTGTTTATTGATGCCCCTGAGGAAAATCCCAAACTAACCATTGATCAAAGAATGTGGGCCAACATGGCCAATGCATTAGACAACTTCACTCAGGCAGCCTGAAGCACATGTGACCCAGTTAAAGGTTCAGGAACCCAACCAGTTCAATGGGACTGACCCTAAGAAGCTTCACACTTTCCTCATACAGTGTGAACTTAATTTCCAAGGAAAGCCAAAAGCTTTCCAAACAGATCACACTAAGGTTACATTTGCACAATCATACCTAAAAGGCATGGCTCTTGAATGGTTCAAGCCAGATCTATTGGCCCCTGTGAACCCAGCTGATTGACCCCTATGGATGGACAACTGGCTTGAGTTCATCACTGAGCTTCAGTCCACCTTTGGACCACATGACCCAATTGCTAATGCAGAACACCAGCTTGACCCCTTCAGATGAAGGAGGCTCATAAGGTCAACCACATAGTGGTTGATTTTAATCAACTCACATTGCAAGTTTAGGGCTACAGTGATGGTGCCTTGCACCATCACTTCTACACTGGTCTCCTTGACCAGGTCAAGGACAAGATAAGCTGAGTCAGAAAGCCTTGCACTCTTAATATGCTAAGATCTCTCACACAGGACATTGATGCCTAGTACTGGGAATGCAAGGAGGTTGCCTGACAGAACAAATCTTCTGGCAGCAGCTCCAGTAACACCAGCAATGGCAACAACAAGTCACAGTCAGGCAAAAATGACAAAGGAAAGGCCAAGGTAGCCAACCCTTTGGCACAATCTTCATGCAGTAACACCAATAACAACAATTAAAACAAGTCTAGATCTAAGTGGCAAAAGACCAGCAACAAACCAGACCTCTCTGGCATGCTCAGAAAGGATGGCAAACTCACTCTGACTGAATGACAGCAATGGTTTGATCAGAACCTCTGCTTAGTCTGTGCTGACCCTGGCCACAGGGCTGAGAACTGTCCTGTCATCCAAGCCAAGAAGGCCAAAGCCCAAGCAGCTATGGCCCAATCAAGCAAACACACCTGTTCTCATAAGGCCCCAAAATTGTCAGAAGCTAAGCTGATGGCCTCTTCCAAGGCAAAAAAATAGTTAGCAGCTCTCAGAACTCTGCACAAGCTGAGAGCTGTGTTGACTCCCACTGTGCCAAGGAGGCTAGACTCAATGTGTCTGCTCTCTCTGACCCAAATTCACTTATGCCTTCTGTTTCTATCCCAAACTCAGATCTCCTGAATTTCCCTGCATTAATAGACTCAGGTTCTACTCATTGTTTTGTAGACTCAACTTTTATGAATAACAACAATTTTCCCTGCTATCCTGTTTCCCTGATTACACTCTGACTATTCAATGGTATGACCAATTTGGTCATAACCCATGCAACAGATCTCTCAATTCAACTCCCATCTGGTGATACTACCTTGATGACATTTTATGTCACTTGCCTGGACTCCATGTGCAAGCTTGTATTCAGTCACAACTGCCTTGCCCAGCACAATCCATTGATTGATTGGGTTTTGGACAGTATTATATTCCAAATGACTTTGCAAAGAGTGTCAGCCTCAGCCCCTACCTCTGATTTGGGATCCAAATCCTTGGTCCCCACCCCTAATTTGCCATCTGCCCCTGGTCTCTGAACACCACCTATCACACTTATCAATGCTGCAGCTTATGCTTGCACTTGTAAAATCAAAGGATCTGTACAGTTCACCCTCCACCTTCACCCACAGGAAGACACCCAGCTTTGTGCTGCTGCCATCACTGATCTCTCTAAGGTCTCTGAATGCTATCATGAGTCTGCTGATGTATTCAGTAAGGCCAAGGCCTCCACCCTTGTGCCTCACTGAGAATTCAACCTAAAAATTGACCTTGAGGAAGGAACTTCCCCACTGCTTGGTACCTTATATTTGCTGTCTGCTACTGAGCTTGAAGCTCTGTGGACATTCATCAATGAGAATCTTAGCATAGGTTTCATTTGGCCAACCTTGTCCTCTCACACTGCCCCTGTTCTTTTTGTAAAGAAGGATGGCTTGCTTCAACTATGTATGTGTTGACTTCTGTGGTCTAAATAAAATATTCAAGAAGGATAGGTACCCACTACCCCTAATCTCTGACTTACTTGACTCTCTGAGTCATGCTAAGATCTACACCAAAGTTGATCTTCAACATGCATACCACCTGGCTTGGATTGCCAAAGAAGATGAGTGGAAAACCACCTTCCATACTCACCCTGGCTCTTATGAATGGTTGGTAATGCCATTTGGCCTCACTAATGCTCCAGCTGCTTTCCAACATTTTGTCAACTTGGTCTTTGCAGATATGCTCAACATCTTAGTGGTAGTCTACCTTGATGACATCTTGATATACTCAGACAACATGGAAGATCACAAAAAGCATGTCAAAGAAGTGCTTAGAAGGCTTCACAAGCATGGCCTTTATGCTAAACCTGAGAAGTGTGAATTCCATTCAGATTCAGTCAAATACCTTGGATACTACCTCTTCCCCAAAGGCCTGATGATGTCCAAAGACAAGGTTCAGACTATCTGTGACTGGCCCAAACCTTGCAAGGTGAAGGATATCCAGTCTTTCCTTGGCTTTGCAAATTTCTATCAAAGGTTCATCTACAATTACTCTGACATTGTGGTCCCCTGACTCAGCTAACATGCAAGGATTCCCCCTGGAACTTCTCTGAGGCTTACTGAGCAGCATTTAACCAGTTGAAGGAAGCCTTTACCACAGCCCCTATCCTCACCCATTTTCAACCCAGCATGCCTATTACAGTAGAGACTGATGCCTTTGACTATGCCATTGTGGGTATTCTATCAATCACCCAAGAAGATGATGAGATCCATCTGGTCATGTTCTACTCACACACCCTCTCTGCCTCTGAACTCAACTACAACATGCACAATAAGGAGCTATTGGTCATCTCTGAGGCCTTCTGAACATGGCAACACTATCTTGAAGAGTCTCCAAACCTGATACATGTCATTACTGACCACAAAAACCTAGTTTATTTCTCTACATCCAAAGTCTTGACTTGGTAACAGGCTTGCTGATCTGAATACCTTTTGCAATTTAATCTGATTATTTGTTTCTGTCTTAGAGAGCTCAGTGCTAAGCCTGTTGCCCTAACTAGACAATGGGATGTCTACCCCAAAGAGGGGAATAAGGCCTTCACCCAAGTTAACCCACAGAGTCTTCAACCTGTTTTTACCTCCAAACAACTCTTGTCCTCACTCTGTGCAACATATCTGGAAGCCACTGTCCTTTGGGCTAGCACCCTGATGGACATTGAACAGCTTCACAATGATATTCTCTCTGCCCTACCCTCAGTAGCTCAGACCTGACTCTCAAACACAAATGACCCTAGATGGAAAGTCAATGAAAAAGGTCTTCTAAGACTAGATGGATGCATATATGTCCCCAGATCAAATGACCTACACCTTCACATCCTTCAGTTCAAACACAACCACCCACTGTCTGATCACTTTGATCAAAACCAAACCCTCAAACTCATTTGGTGCAAATATACATGGCCAGGTATCTGAACATATGACATTGACTATGTTAAATCCTGTACTGCCTGTGCTTGTGCTAAAACACCATGTCATATGTAGATCATACAGAATGCTGAAACAGCTTCCAGTAGTCAAATTATCATGGAACTTGATCTCCATGGACTTCATCAAACAACTCCCCACATCAACTGGTTACACAGCAATTTTGGTCATTGTGGACCAATTGTCAAAACAAGCAATCTTCATTTCAACTCATGATACTATCACTTTCCCTGAACTCACTCAACTCTTCCTGATTCACATATTCTCCAAACATGGTGTACCAGCCCACATAATGTCTGATCAAGGCACTGAATTTGTCTCTCACTTCTTCCAATCACTCAGAAAAGCCCTCAACATGAAGCTTCACTTCACCTCTGGGTATCATCCTGAAGGAGATGGGCAGACCAAACAAACCAATCAGACCCTTGAACAGTACCTCTGAGTATATTGTAACTACCAGCAAGACAACTGGTCAGATTTGTTACCATTGGCTGAATTTGCCTACAACAATGTGCCAAGTGCTACTACAGGCATATCACCCTTTTTTGCCAATAAAGGCTACCACCCAAACATAACCATTCATCCTGAACAAGATCTTACTTTGGCTCACACCCAAGAGCTGGCAGTCAATCTCAACTCCTTGCATGAGTACCTACACAAAGAAATGACTGCTGCTCAGAAAAGATACCAAGGCCCTGCAGACACCAGGAGGTCACCACCCCCTGATTTCAAAGTGGGCAATCATGTATATGTCAAAGCCAAATACTTCAGATTCACCTGACCTTCAAGAAAACTGTCCAAAAAGAATCTGGGACCATTCCTGATTATCATTCAAGTTGGTTCACCCTCATTTACCATTCAGCTCCCTGACACCATGCATTTGGTCCACCCTGTATTCCATCTTTCCCAGCTTGAACCAGCCACACTAAATATGATACCAAATCACATACAAGCACCACCACTGCCAGTTGACATCAACAGAGAAACAGAATACAAAATATCTGAAATCCTTGATTTGAAGATGGATTGTTGTTGACACAACTGTCCATTGCTATATTTAGTGCATTGGGCTGGTTATGAAGAAACCAACAAGGAAACCTCATGGTTAGTTGTGACCAAACTCAGGAATGCTTTGGAAGTAGTTGCACACTTCCACAAGTCATACCCACTAAAGCCAGGACCACTTGACACTTTCTTGCAACAATAGACAATGCAACCATACATACTGTTTACACACCTAAACAAGTACAAACAAAACAATAATAATAATAATAATAATAATAATAATAATAATACAAGAGATACAAATAACTACTCACCCTCTGCCTCAACATCCCTGGACTCCTCCCCATCCTCACTCTCACCTATGTACCCATCATCACCTTCTGATTTGGTCACCTTTTGTTTCCCCTTGCCTTTCCCTTTGCTCTCACCCTTGCCAGCCTCATCCACTATGAACTGATTGAGGAACAATGTCATGGCCTTGATAACACCTGTGTTGCCTTCTGTTACACCAGCCCAAAGGTCTTGAACTGAGGTGACCAGCCCCCAAAAGAGTCCAGTCATCTCACCAAGTCCATGGTCCAAGACTTCTGTGACCATTTCAGTCAGCTTAGTTGAATGAGGCAGCACCACTCATGAAGGATCCACAATCAAAGATCTGGTGATCTCAATGTTGTCACTGTCTTTGGTGTTGTCTGGGATTACCCTTCTTGCCCACTTCTGCTTCTCCCCACCTCTGGGCAACCTATCCATCTCTCCTCTCCTCTTTTCACTCCTCAAGTCCACCACCTGGCACCCTAATTTCTGACACTGGCATTTCTGGCATGATTTGCTCTTCAATCCAATGACTGTGTAACATGGTTCCTGGGTCTTTGCACAGTTTGTGCATAATGCATTGCACAGCATCAGTTGGTTTGACCCCACTTGACTTGGTGCCTTCATTGGCACAACTGGGAACTTCTTTGGAATAAGCATGTATGTGCCAGTTGATGATGGGGTAGTCACTCATGGCTGTTTCACTCCCACTCACCCATTGCTCCCTCCCCCTCCCTGCAATCACCCACCAAGCCTCTTTAATTGCTTTCACCTTCTCCATCTTGATCCTTCTCTGCTTGGCCTCCTCAGCTTCCCACCTTGCCTTGTCCTCAGCCTCCCTCTGTGCCTCCTCTGCTGCCCTCTGAACACTCTCCTCTTCCTCCCTTCACACCCATTCCTCCTCCTCTTGACACTTCACTGCCTCCTCAGCCCTTTTGTGGACACACTCATGGTACCTTCTACCCTTCTCCTTGGCCTTGGCAACTGCTGTGTTGATGTTGTCCACAGTGTTCTCTTTGAGAGCCAAATTGATGACCTTCATCCAGTCAACAGGGTCTGTGGGAGCAGGGGTGACAGTGGGTGAACATGACTGAGTAGACATGGTTAAGAATAGGAAAGAAGGAATAAAGACAGCACTGTGCTGTGTTGCACTTATAAGTGTTGCATGGTCTTTTTTTGTCTCCAGAACAATGCTGACTTTCAAATTACCAACCATGCAAGTTCCACAACTTCTAGGTCTTGAGGGCTTGACCCTAAGTGGGGGATACTGTCATGACTGTGATGACCCATAGGTCTAGACATGGCCCTGAGCCAGTTGGCTCTCCCCTGAATTATATAGAATCATTCTGAATTGTTTAGAACCTCTCCAAACATGTTTGACTATTTCCAAATCAGTTTTACTTTATTTGTTGAAACATGCCCCTATATTTTGTTATCCCTAATTTGAGAAATATTGCCACCTCAGGAGCACTAGGCTCCTTTAGGATAATCTTCATCTTGGACACTTGGTTATAGTCTCTCCTGTACCTTAGTCATACTCTTAGTCATCATCTTAGTTATCTTCACTGCACATTCAGTTTTCCAAATGTCCCAACTACATAGCATTTCTGTTCTTTTGTAGTATAAAAGCCCTGTACCTTCACTGGAGTGCTCTCCAGTTTGGATATCAAATTAGATACTCCTCTCTGATACTTGCTCTCACCTCTGAACTCACCTCTGACCTGACTTAAACTTGAGCAAGGGTGCATAGGTGTGCACCAAACTTGGACTAGTCCTTATCCATTTGGCTATTTAATTTTTCATTCAGATAACCATACAACACTATGTAGCAACCTGGTAGTACACTACCCACTTTGCCTGTTTGACCCTAGACTGAGGAGAACCAGTCTTAACATTTTGGGTGAGTGTCTCTGGGCAGGCTATCCAGCAGGGGTTTTCCAGGAAGGTAACATTGGCCATACATGAGTTGTTTGCTTTGAGTTCCATCATGATGGAGATGAGGTCTTGGCCTTGGAAGTGGCAGCCATCCATCTCATTGTTGATATTGCCTTTGCCAGTGTTGACACTATTGAGCAGTACCCAGTACCATTCCTTGTTGGGGATGGCCTTGTAGGTGGAGTTGTCTGTGAGAATGGGGCCTAGTAGATGGTGGAACAGTAGTAGATCATCTGCAGTGAACTGGGGGTTAGTGATGACTATACAGTTGCCATTGTCATTCCATTTAACCCTGATTATTTTGATGTCTGTCTGCAAGTGGAGTGCTGCATTAACTGCCTCCACCACATGTTTTCTCATGAGGCATGTTTCTGGGGTGGGGGGTTCATTGATCTGAAGGATGAGGTGGGAGGGGTGGTGGCAAGACATTGGGTTCTTGAGTCCCTTGTCTGTTGCCTCTGGTGTCCATTACCCAGTGAGTTTGGTAGTTTTGGTGTTTCTCCAAGTAGGTCTAATGAGGGGGCCAGTAGCTAGGGTGGTTATGGGGCCTGGGGTGGGTGTGGGTGTGGGTGTGGGTGCAGTCACCCATGGCAGGGTTCCTTGATTCTCTTTCTGGATTTCCTTGAGTTCTGCTACATCCTTGACCAAGTGTTCCAGAATGATAGCTATAGTCTGGATGTCAGTAGGGGGGGTTGCTTGTTCACCCTTGATGCAGGTGTTGATTCTGTTGAGGAGTGATAAGGCTTTTTCTGCAATGTTGTTGTGGATGGAGATTTCCTGTAGGTAGTCTCATGCCTGCCTGAGTGTGTGTACAAGGAGCCCTTTGTTGTCTAGGTATAAGTTTTCCTGCAGGGTACTAGGTGCCATTGGTTCCTGTTCAGGAGGTACCATGTCAATGTTGTTGTCAGATCCATGGGCTAGTGGAGAAGCCCTGGATGGGCATGATGTGCCAGGAAATGGTTGGTGGCTTGGTCATTTGGATGTGTGGATGGCTGTGGGGGTGACACTGGGTGGGTCTTGGGTGGCACATTTGTTAAGCCAAAGTGGGGTGGTAGGGTTGGTGAACAGATCTGGGTTCACATTCAGGTCTACCATATCCCCCCCAGGGTTGTCATTGGGTTTCATAGGGGGTCTATTCATCCATTCAGTCTAATTGAAGGAGATGTTGGTCCTGTTATTATTTGCTGCATCTCTCTAAAGCAAAGTACAGTAGTTGGAGGGACTGAACCAAATGTTACACACTCAGCTCAGATAGACTCAGGCAGAGCCTATAACTACTTCTACTACACAGTAGAAGTTCTAAGGTAAGGACTTTAAGACTTACTTAGTGTTTACCCAGGGTAATTCTCTAGTTGGGAGGTTTGAATGCTTGTTCTAACTGTTGAGTTAAAACTGTTACTATTCCTGGACCTAAAAGTCCAGTATATATATGCTCAGACATGATCTGTGCACAGTACATGAGTTTGCTTCAACTGGTGGGTTGAGCTACATATGGTGAGTACAAGTTGCCATATAGGTGTCTCTTTAGTATTGTACTGAGTAAGCATAGAAGAGAATGGAACATCATAGAACAGATGATGTCAGACATACATCATAGTGATGTCATAAGTGTCTAGAGCACTTCCATATAAGTAAAGCACTGGTAATGTTCTTTAGCTGGTCATAGAATCACATGCAGTGGTAAACATGTGCAAGTGTCTCTTTGTTGGTGATGTTGCACATGACAAATCTCCTAGAGCAGATAGTCAGCACCTATTACATAAGACTAGAGTGCTTAACACTATTTGCTCAACACTCCCCCAGATTTGGTATGTGCCAAATCAATAAGGAGAAACTCTGTGAAGTCATGGAATTTGATGCATCCAAGATTCTTGGTCAGAATATCTGCAAGTTGTTTGTCAGTGGTAATATGTCTGACAATCAACACTTTCTGATCTTCAATGCATTCACAAATGAAATGATATTGAATATTGATGTGTTTGGTTCATCTTTCCTGTGCTGGGTTTTGTGTGAGGAATATTGATCCCATGTTATCTCCAAACAGTGAAATGGGATCTGGATGAAATCCCAACTCTGTGAACTTAGAGTGGATCCAGACAACCTGTCTTAAGGTATCAGATAAAGACATATACTTGGCCTCAGGTGATTATCTTTTGTTTGCATGATAGCCAAGTGAATGGTGCTCCACTGGCTAATATGACCATCCCAGTGGTAGACTTTTGGTCATTTTTGTCAGAAGCCCAATCTGCATTGCAGTAAGCCTCAATTTTGTACTCTTTCTTTCTCTGATATGTGATTCCCTCCTCCTTGGTGGCTCAGAGGTACTGAAAGATGTATAGTGTGTGATTAAGGTGGTCCTGTATGGGATTTGACATGAATTGTGACATTTTGATAACAGCAAAAGCTATGTCTGATCACATTCCCAGAGTGAGGTAGAGCAAGGACCCAATGATGGATTGATATTTTGAGTGCAGTTGTGGAGTAGTCTCTCCATCATTCTTTACTGACTCATATCCAGATGAGAGTGGAGTGTTTGCAAGCCTGCAGTTCTCCATTTTGAATCTTCAGATTATTTTGTCTAGATACAGTGGCTCAAAAAACTGTCTGCATGTTTGTATGTTTTACATTAGTTATGACTCAACACAATAACCCCTAGCCCTAGCCCTAGGCCATGAGTGTATGGAATGACATACTTACTCTTGGCTTGCTATTGGTCCAAGAATCAAGTGATATGGATGAGAAGTGATAGAATAGTAGCCATTTGAAAATGACATGTCATGTGGACAGTTGTTTGACTTTACAAAAATCCAACTATCTAGTACTTGGTATGAGCTCTTTTGGCCTTGATAACTACCTTGACCCTTCTAGGCATGCTTCCTATTCATTTTTGACACTCTTTCACAGAAATCTTCCCCTACTCCACTATCACCCTTTCCTACAATTGATGAACTTCTGTAGGAGCACTCTCATAACCTGACAGAGATCTTTTGAGGTGACTCCAAGTGTGTTCAATTGGGTTGAGGTCTGGAGATTGTGCAGGCCAGTCTAGAAGCTTGATATCCTGCTCTTAAAACCATTTCTGGGCTCTTCTAGAGGTATGTTTGGGGTCATTATTGTGTTGAAAGATAATGTTATCTTCTGGAATTCCAGATTTCTCCATGCTTTGAAGCAACCTGTTCTTCAAAATGGCCACATACTGTTCAGCATCCATCCTTCACTCAACCTCACTCAAGACCTCAACACCATTCCACCCTATACATCCCCAAACCATGAGTGAACCTCCTTCAAACTTGACTGTACTTTTGACCTCTCTGGAAATAAGCCTTTCACCCTTCTTTTTCCACACATACTCTTGTCCATCTGACCCAATATTGTTGATTTTGATTTCATCTGACCATATAACTCTCTTCCAGTCCTCCACAGTCTAATGCTGATACTTGAAAGTAAAGGCTAACCTCTTCTTCTTGTGACCAGTAAAAGCAATGGCTTTTTCTTCACCACAGCCTTCAATGAGGCTTCTTTGAGGGTATTCCTCACTGTCTAAGAAGAAACAGGACCATCAACAATAGAGTTGATGAAATGAGTGGCTTGAACAGCATTTTTGACATTTCCAGTAAGGATTTGCTGGACAATAGCTCTCTTATTGATGGAGGAAAGCTTGGAAGGATGACCACCATGAAGCCTAGGCCTCTCTGGTTGGATTTCCTGAAGAACCTGGGATACTATAGACTTCCCTAGACCAGTCTGTGAGGCAATCTTCCTAGTAGACAGGTCAAGAAAGGCAAGAGAGATGATGTTTTGTCTTTGAGAGGTGGAAATGGATTTCATGATGATGATGAGAACATGAGCAGAGGGTGGTGGGGTTTATACATGTTGGATTATACTCATTACATAAAGGTAACATAATAGAACTCTTAGTGGATGTATGTAACAATATTACAGCATGCCAGGGTCAATATATATAATCAAAACTTTAAGTCAAACAACTGTCTACATAACATGTCATTTTCACATGACTGCTACTCCATCACTTCTTATCCAAATCACTTGATCCTTGGACCAATAGAACACCACAAGTAAGTATGTCATTCCATACACTCATGGTCTAGGGCTAGGGCTAGGGGTTATTGTGTTGAGTCATAACTAATGTAAAACATGCAAACATGTGGACAGTTTTTTGAGCCACTGTAAGTGACCTGATCAATGATCAAAAGACCTGAGGATTGATCTGTCTGGAGACACATTCTGAGGTATTCTTTGGCTTATCCCAAGTCATGACATTCTCATACTGTTGTGAACTTCTTCTTCATTTCTTGAAGGAACTTGTGATTGTTGCCAGTGAAGAGTATGTTGTCAATGTATATCTGGAGGATAATGATTATTGACTCTCTCCCTATCTTCTTCTGCAAAACATATATCCCAGCATCAGAGTGAATGCAGGTGAAGCCTAGTCCTTGAGAGACTTGTCCAGCTCAATGTTCCATGCTAGAGCAGCCTGTTTTAGACTGTATAATACTCTAAGCAATCAATAAATGTAGTGTTCTTTGCCCTTTTGCACAAAGCCTTCTGGCTGTTCCATATAAATTTCCTTGTCCAATTTTCCATACAGAAATGCTGTTTTGACATCCAGTGCCTTGATGTCCCAATTAAATTGGGCAGCCAGGGATAGGATGATTCAAACCAACTCAAATCTTGCCATCAGAGAAAAGACATCCTCAAAGTCTACTCTGTATTCCTGAGAGAAACCTTTCAATACTAATCAGGCCTGTTTCCACCTGTCAGTTTTCACAGCATAGACCCACCTGCATTTGACAGGTTTCCTCCCATGAGGTAGAGGGACAAGTTCCCAAACTTTCCTCTTGCCTAATGCTGCTATTTGTTCATGCATGGCATTTTCCCAAGCCTTTTTATCTTTGGCTGGTAGTCTCTGAGTATCCCAATAATGAACAGGTGTTTTTGACTTCTCCTTGACTTTCTGCATAAGCAAGTAGTTGACAAAGTCAGTACCACATTCCTGACTGAGCTTGTGCAAGTCAATCATCAGTTCCCCCATGTCTGATGCTTCTTCAGCTGTATCCAGGACAAGTTTCTGTGATGCCTGCCATTCTGCATCTACAGAGTGTGTCCTTTCTCCATACACATGGTTGGGTCAAAGAGGAATTACTTGCTCTTGAGTGGACTGACAAATGGTGGAATCTGGATAGGGTGTATAGTGAGGGGAAGGTGCTGCCTTTAGTGGGATTCTTGCAGTCCTTTGAGAAGTTTCCATTCATGGTTCCTTACCACTTCCAGTAGGGTTTTCAAGGTCCTCCAGTGGGTTTGGATTGACAGTTGGACAAACTGTTTGCAGGATCTTGAATGGTTGTACATCTGTTGGAGGAGCTACCTCCATTGGTGTGTCCTCATGAGGTTGGTCTTCAGTTTCCTTGATATTCTGGTCTTTAATACTAGTCTTTGCACATCTTGGGAATACTTCTTCATCAAAAATCATGTTTGTGCTCATGACAACCCTATTTTTTTTATTGAGGAACCAATAAGCTTTTGAGCCAGGCTCATATCCTAGAAAGATTATAAGAGTGCTCTTTGCCTGTAGCTTGGTATGATGTTTCTTCTTGATAAAAACATAAGCAAGACAACTGAAAACTCTGAAGTATGAAATGTCAGGTTTTTTACCAGTCCATAGTTCTATTGGGGTTTTCCACTGTGATCATCTGAATGGTTGGCAATTATAAACATGCACTGCAGTCTCTAGTGCATGTTGCCACAGGTTGGATGGCAGGCAAACTGAATGTCTCATTGCTTCCTCCTTTTCAACCATTGTGCAATTGAAATGCTCTGCACAACCATTCTGCTAGGGAGTATCTGGAGCAGTTAACTGGTGCTCAATACCATGTTTGTGTAAAAACAATGCAAACTCAAGAGATCTAAACTCTCCCCCATGATCTGAACACATCTGGAGAAGTTGTCAAGAGACATGATTTTGAGCCCAGGCAAGCCAGGAACAAAAGGCATCAAAAGTGTTGGCTTTGGAAGAGAGAGGGACAATGGATGCATATCCACTGTAGTCATCAATAAAGGTGATGACATATCATTTGTGATAATATGATTTATGGGAAATTCACATAGATCCATGTGGATAAGTTCAAGTGGTTTGGTGGTGTGTTTATAGGCGATCTGATGGGGTTTTTCAGTCATTTTGCCTAGAGTGCAGCCAGGACATGGTTTATTCATCAATGAAGTCTCAAAAGACAGAATGGTGGTTGCTTTGGGTAATTGGTGCACAGCATTGTATGAGCAATGGCCCATCCATGCATGCCAAAGGTCCAAACTTTCCTTCAAGCTAATGGTTTGAATCTGATCAGTTATGAACTGTAAAGATACTTGAACATGGTGAAGGGACCCCCTAGATGCTATTGGGCATGACTGCAGGTAGAGGTCACCATTAGGTGCAAATATTTGAGTTCCTTCAACATTCAACATCAGTGAATAGCCCTTGTTGGTCAACTGAGTCATCAATATTACTCTCATATGGAGTTTTGGGCAAAACTCCACTCCATGTAATTTGGTTAGTTTTCCTTTGTGATAAAATATCACTGTACCTGTCCCTAATTTCTCTACAACTGTGTCTGCATCCACAGTTTGTGATAGACATGGATTAGGGTATGCAGTGTATGACACAAAGTCATTCAGGCTGTGAGTGCAATGCATCAATGCTCCAGAGTCAAGCAGAATCAGCTGACTCTTTTTGCCTTTACATGTCAAACACATGGTTGCTTGTGAATTCATAGGTAAATGGCATGACACACACTTTCCCTTCCTGTTCTGGATAGACAAAAGTTTGGCATTGCAATTGGGACAAGTGGCCTGTTCATGAATCATCTTTAGGATGTTATGGTTCTCATTCATCAAGATGATATTGCCCTTCTCATCTGCCATTTCACAAGGATATTTGGGCACTTCCAGCCAGTTGTAGACAGGTGGAGGAGGTCATATCTTGACAAGTCTTTGCACTGTATCTATGAATCCAGCATACCCTAGTGGATCACCATTTTCAATGTCACTGTGCCAGAGATACTTTGTGTGATGAGAGCCACACTCATCACAATCCTCTTCTCCATTATAGGTGTACACATCTAAAGGCTTCTCATCAAGGTTGTACCCATCAATGTTATAATGTGGAAGGTAGTAGGCTGGAGCCCATAGTCCTGTGTGATGGTTTAAGCTCCAAAAGAAAACATGGAATTCCAATGGTTTTTGTCTCATGTCTGGAACAGTTACTCCTGGACTGAGTTGATGTGGAAACAGGTGGTCATGGTAATCAAGACCCCATGGTTTATACCATTCAGAACTCAGACACATTATATCCTGCAAATTCACTCATCATACAAGGTAATACAAGTCCTCTTCCTTTATGTCCTTCAATTCCTCTCCAATATACTCTGTAATAGGATCAAGGTAGAAATAAGACACCTTATACTTTGAGGCAGATGTGAAAGACTCACATATAGCCATTGGACCATTGCCATGATTGTCATAGTCATAATCCTCTGTTGTCAGAGGGTTGACTGAGTCCTCATACAGCTCCTCAGGGATATCTATCTCAGGAACCATGGTGAGGGGTTCCAAACATCCCTGATGAATTAGGTCCAGCTGTTTATCTAGCTGCTGGACTGTGAGCCTTGAGGAATTTGCAACCAGTTGGTCTGTTTCCATTGCATCTAAGACTTCCCATTCCTCAAGAAATTGGGCAAACTGGGTCAGGTTGACCTCAGTGCTTTCTTTCTGAAATGCAAGATAATCTGCTTGCATATAGGTGAAGTCTTCTTCATCATAGGCAGGAGCTTCTTCATACTCCTTGATGTAGGCCCTTGATTCATCATCACAAATCATATGGTTTTTGCCTTTTCCTTTATTGGGGTGAGAGCTCTGCCCTTGAGTCTTCTTGCTGCCTCTTTGAGAGGCATTGACATTTCCTCAACCAGACTGCTGTCCATGTCCCTTGCCCTTGTTTTTATAGAACCATTTTTGGGATGAAGGAGGAGCAGAGATGAGCTGTGGGACACAGCACATTTGTTGCTTGCCACCAGTATAGTATACTTTCTGGCCACTAACTGAGCTGTTCTCTGCTGGTAAATGGTTGCACCTACAGGGCTTGTTGGCACACCAGGGAAACTCATTGTGTGCTGGATAGGAAGTGTGTGCAGCAGGCTTGACATTGGAGAGCCAGTGAATGAGGGATTTATTATGATTATGATGGGGTCCCTCATACTGCTCCTGGTCAATAGTGCTTCTGCCTTTTCCCAAAATCCTCCATTGAAACTCCTTCTGAATATGGGGAATAATCCCTGAAGGAGTAAAGTTCACATCCTCTACCATAGTGGTGACAAGTGAAATTACATTCTCCCAGTCTTGAGGGAGTGCCATGAGAATGACTATTGTGAGGATTTTGTTGTCCAAGGGAAATCCTGCACCCTTCAATTGGTCTGTGCACTCAATGAGTTTATTTGCCTCATTGACAGGATTAGTCCTGCTCTTAATTCTGTGCTGAAAGAGGGATCTCATTTCAGAAAGAGTGCTGATCTTCCCTAGTTTCCCATAGGAAGCCTCAATATCTGCAAGGGTTTCCTTTGCTGTTGCTTTCATATGGTGATAAAAGGATGGTGTGATGCAGAGCTTGATTACACCATGCACCTGCATATCCTTGTCCTTGAAAGCTTGGACTTGCTTGGCAGTAACTCCTCTGCCTACTATGGGGATATTTTTGGTAAAGGCTCTGTAAAAACCCATGGCCATTGCCAATGCATCAAGTGAGTCATGCCATAACTTGTAGTTGTTTCCATTCAAGAGAGGGATGAAAGTGAGAATGTCTTTTGCTGCCATTTTGCCTAGAATAAACAATTAAATGCAAACCAGTCAGCAAACATGTTTGATTCTTTAGAGGAAAGAGTAAAGGGGACAAAAGGTGGAGTTGGTGGTGGAACAGGTTGTGCTCTGATCCTATGTTTGCCATTGTGAGTTCCCAAATGTCTTCTTGGTCCCAGTAGTCCCTACAGCCATTTGCAGACATTTTCTTGTCTCTGAATTTTTTGACAATCAATGACTTCTGCTTTTCTCATCCCCTTCTTCTCCATTGACCATGACCATTCCCAATAAGCCATCCCATGTCCCTTTATCCCAGATCCTGCATCTTTCTCAATGGTATCAAGACAGAGTCCCAGGAAATAATGTGGATTTTTAACTCAATCAACCTGTTGGCCCATTCCCAAAACAGAGTCAAGAAAAGAGACACTTTTGTCTATCTCCCAGGCTTTGATAGCACATGAAGGATATGGAGTGGTGAAGATGGATGAAGGCAATTCCTTATCAGCAATTCTGCCATGGAAATACATGGGATGTGCAACAAAGGGAAAAGAAGCAGTAAAGAGGTCAATTTTTTGTACAAAGATGAAAGAGAGAAGCATATGTGTAAAGCATACATGGTCTTTGTGTATACTCCTGCAAAGAGGTATACTATGGAAATTTTTGTTGTCAAATTTTGTGGTAGACAAAAGAAAGTTAATGTCCACAGCATACAGTACATGAGTGTAGAATGGCATTGGATACACAACATGCATTTGGAATGTCAAAATACTCTGATAAATCTGCAGGCTGTGACAGTTCTCCATTGTCATTGTAGCCCATGGAGGGGATAGGGCAGATCACCTCAAGATCAAGGATCTTGACCTTTCCTTGTGGGTCATTCAGGATGCTGACATGATCCTTTACAAGGTCTAAAAAACATGAGAACTCCTGCTGCAGGATAGTATACAGATGAGAGTAGTAGGTGCAGAAAAAGGGGTGTTGGTTGAATACATTGCCCAGGTTAACAAGGGTGAACCTGTAGTGGTTCCTCATTATCTCTAACCTGAATGCTTGCATCCATGGAAAATAGATGTTGTGGGTGATAAAGAAGAGTGAGAAGATATCACCATACCCCAGTGCAAAAATCTCTGCTGGGGTAGGTCTCTTGCCAATCACAACTAGTCCTGGTGCAGCAGGATATTGATGACCATACATGATCTGCCATGGGTGAACTCCTTGGACATGAGCTACTTCTCCTCTCATCACATACCATTCCATCTCATAGTTAGGCAGTGGGTTTGTGCCATTGAAGTCTTCTCAGTCCATCATTGGATGATTTCTATGCTCTTTCATCATTCTTATCTCCACCTTTGTTTCAAAGTTGTTGGGATCAAGATCTTCATTGATCCATACTCCACTGTACTCTATTTCTCTGGGTTCTGGCTCCTCAGAGTAGACAAGATCTGGCATAACCTCACCAGGTTCCAGAGGAGAGGGTTTCCTGTCATCAGTAGGTGAGTAAGGTACTATCATGTCATCAAACATTTCCTTTATATTGTCAAACTCCTTCTTTATCTCTACACCCTCACTTCCAGTGGTGACCACTCTTGACCAGTGAGGAGGTGAAAGGGGGTTAGGCATGTTTGGACAAGTCAGTACCAAAGAGGGTGCTCTCTGCCAAAGCAGGTGACCCAGAGGGAGATAAGCCAGAGTTGGAGCTGGCATTGCCAGGAGTGGCAAAGAAACTTGTGCTGGAAGTGTAGGTGGAGTTTTCTGGTCCCCATACTGGGATGGCAGCAGACTGTTGAAGTGGTATACCTGGTGAGGTGGGAACTAAGATGTGTGGGAAACTCAAGGCATGGGTAGAGTTGGAAGGAATAGGTAATGGGTTTTGTTCTAGGATGGGATCATCTTGAATATCAATTACCTCATAGAGGACTGGGATAGGAGTACTGTCAGCATCTGTATACCCAATGAAAGTCCCACTACTATGAAGATTAGAAGGTAGGGATTCCTGCATAGCAGTCATGTTATGATCTCTAAGCCATAAAAAGGTTGGCTGTAAGGGAGTTATTGTTACAATTTCTTATTTTCATCTTATGTAACATCCTTACCAATCCAAAAGACTCTTTGAGGACCTTCCACAAGTTTCTACATACATCATTAGTGGGGTTTACTTACTCACCTTTCTTGCTCCACTGACTGCATCATGGAGTTTCACTGCAGATAACCCCCTGCTCTTTGTACCACTACACACAGCTTCACCTGTACTTATATACTGTACTGATAAGGGCCAAGTCCCTTATCAAAATTCTACCTTGTCATTCATCTCACTTTGCTCAATGACTGTCTTCAGTCATCTTCCTCAGTCTAAGTCACCCTAGACAATTGTCTGTATTGTTCCTACTGGCCACCAAGAAGTCATCTTCTTTTGGTCATCCTCCATCAAGTAGCATAGAAGGTCATCACACCATTGAAATGAGTTGCTGGCATAACAAAAGAATTTTGATCAACAACTCATGGTATGTTCATTGCCCTACAAACCATGCTTACCACATTCTGAAGAACTTCAAACACTCAGAAGAAACAAGCAACTATGACTCACCCATTACTTCACCCACATCAACCTCCCTTCAATGCCTAGTGCTCAAAGTATCCTAATCATTATATCCATCTGATGTTGGGCCATCAAACCCCACATCAGCTGTCTTGAGTTCTACCATGTCTGGAGATGACAGACTGCCCATTCCTCCCAGACCAGGGCACATCACTGGACCTTCTACCTATGAGGATAAAACCCATGTGTTTCCCTGCAGGTTTCCTCCATCATCTCTAGTTACCCCTTTGGTGCCCACTGTACAACTCTCACCTGAAGTAACTCCACATCCACTTACATACTGCTCCCCACCACCTGTCATCAGTGAGTCTGAAGACAACCCTGATTTCAGCTTAGTATCAGATAACCCCTCAGAGGACATCTACATCCCCACTCAAAATGACCAAGCAATTGGCTCAGGCTACCACTTCCATGGGTCTTTCCAACCCCTTTGCTGGATGCAACCCTGCAGCTGCTCAGTTAGCCCAATGGTATGAAACAACATATTCATGCCCAGGAGTAGTGTGGGGCCCATTTCCCCCTGCTCCAAAAGAAAAAGGAAAAGCCTGAAAAATGGATGACAATGATGACAACAAGCCCAGCTCTCTGAAAGAGATACTTATCAATAAACCCCCAAGCTTCAATGGCTCACATCAGGAGTTCAGTGGATGGCTTGTCACTGTCAAAACTTACCTTGGAGTAAACCACCATATCTACAACAATGACACAAAGAGAATTGCATTTGTGCTGTTGTTCATGACAAAGGGAAGTGCAATGGGTTTCAGAGAGAATTACATCATGGATAATTGGATGGATGAGATGGGGTTTTTCATACTTGATACATGGACCACTTTCAAGAACAAACTAAAAAATCAATTCCAGATCAGCAATATCAGGGCAATGGTGCTCATCCACCTGTTGGTCATCAAGCAGGGGAAGAGGACCCTTGATGAATATGTTGCCAACTTCAACAACTGTCTGGCAAAGGCAGGGCTGACTGCAAAGGACACTGCTGCTGCCACCTTTTTTGGAAAAGGGTTAGACCCTTCAATGAGCAAGAGGATCTTGGACCAGGGAATTATTCCCCAGACCATGCAACAGTGGAAAGATGCTGCAATTTCTGTCAGGGTGAGTATCACAACATGGAAAGTCTTTACTGAGAGCAGCACACAACAGGACTGGAGTTTCTTGTGGAAGAACACAAGGAAGGAAGAGCCAGCTAAAGATCCTAACACTATGAATGTCAACAAGTCCCAATGATGTCAACCTTGCACCTGTCAAGCAGGGGCATGCTTCAGCTGTGGGAAGACTGTGCATTACTGGGATAAGTGTCCTGATGAAAAGGCTGCCCACAGCAAGTGGATGAAAGAGGAATTGAAGCTGGAGAGCAAGGATGCACCCAACACTTCACCTTCAGGTGCATCCTCAAAGGATTTTCTGTAGGGGAACAGGAGGCTGCACCTGGTTCCCCAGTATCTAACTCTTGTAAAGTAGGCATTGTCAACAAAGTTTGCCAATATGAATGTGACCATTTTGTCCCCTCACTCACAGGCATTGTCTACCTTACAGAATATGAAAATGCAGCAATCAGCACTTTGATCAACTCAGGTGCCAAAACAAATCTAATCAATGAACAGGTAGTTGACAAACATCAATTGAATAAAAGAAAAATCAAAGACCCCTTTGAGGTCCATGGCATCACAGGACCAACTGAATGAATGATTATGCACATCATTTTAGTAAAGGTAAAGATTTGGGGAAAGGAAACCCAATTGAGAGTGTACATATCCTGCCTAATGGGCTGGGAACAGCTCATATTGGGCATGCCTTGGCTTCATGAAGAAAACCCAATTATTAACTGAAAACTAGAAAACTAATCAGGTTTGATATTAACACAGATGACCTACAGAGAAAACATGGTGATGCCCCAGTTTTCCATAACTGAATGTCAATCTCCACCAGATTGGAAGCCACCCAGGAACAGAAGGTCATTGGCTTGCCAGAGGAGTACCAGGATTATGCCACTGTGTTTTCTGACCAGGGGATTCTCCTTCCCCCTCATTGACCCAGGCTCAACCACAAGATCCACTTAAAACCAGACTTCATCCCAAAGAAAGCAGTACCCTATTGATTAGCCCAAGACAAGTTAGCAGAACTCAATGCCTTTCTGGCCAAAAACTTGGAGTGTGGCAAGGTTAGGCCCTCCAAGTCACAACAAGCATCTCCTGTCTTTTTTGTAGGAAAGAAGGATGGAAAGAAAAGATTGGTACAAGATTACCAGTATCTGAATGCTAACACTATCACAGATTCCTACCCACTCCCCAACATCAAAATGCTCCTTGACAAGTTGGCCAAGTCTAAGTATTTTGTGAAGTTTGACATGTGGTGGGGTTTCACTAACATCAGGATAAAACAAAGCAATGAATGGAAGTCTGCCTTTGTAATCCCAAGAGAGCTATATGAGCCCACAGTGATGTTCTTTGGCCAAACTAACTCACTGCCCACCTTTCAGCAATATATGGACCACACATTTGCTGATATGAGAAAGGACAAGAAGGCCATGATATTCATGGATGACACCACCATTCATGCCAAGACAAAAAACAAACTCTGATCTTGAGTTCATCAGTTCCTTGAAATTGCCCAACACAAGGGCCTCCACCTCAAACTCAGCAAGTCCACTTTCAAAACCAAGACCCTGGACTTCCTGGGCTACATTGTCTCACAAGGCAAGTATGAGCCCTTCCCAGTCAAAACAGTGGTGATCCAAGAATGGCCTGTCCTGACCACACTGAAGCAGGTATGCAGCTTCATTGGGTTTTGTAATTTTTACTGGATGTTTATCACAAATCACATGCCCCCTCCATGACTTGAGCAAGAAGGGCATCACATTTAACTGGGATGAACCCCAGCAGTTGGCTTTCAACAAGTTGAAATGGTGGCTGATAGCCTCTCCTGTTCTCTCACTCCCAGACTTTACTAAACTGTTTGTTGTTCACACAGACACATCTAAACTGGGTATGGGTGCCACACTTTCTCAACATGACAATGCAGGGGTTCTCCACCCCTGTGCTTTCCTTTCCCAGTCCCTGGTCAGCACAGAACAAAATTACCAGGTCTATGACCTGGAACTCCTCACCATCATCCACACCCTCAAACACTGGTGTACATACCTCCTCACTCCAGTTTCCCCTATGGTGGTGTATACCAATCACCACAACATCCTTTACTTCTGCCAACCCCAAAACCTCATGCCTCACCAGGCCTGCTGGCAGGCCACCCTCCAAGAGTACCTGCTCTAGTTTGCTTACCTCCCAGGAGAGTGGAATATTCCTCCTGATGTCCTCTCGTGCATGCCCCAGTTCAGCACAGAGGAAAACCTCCACCAAACCCTGCTTCTGGATTCTCTTTGCCTTTTCCCAGGAGCAGGAGAGGGGGGTAGTGTAAACTTTTCCCCTCAATTTCCACCTATCATTTCCTCTTCTACTAAACAACAGTCAAAAAAATTTATGCTTAACCCTTTAGCTCCCCCTTTTATTCCAAAAAATGCCATGATACATATATTATCCAATCCTCTAAAAGAAAACATCCTAAAACAAACAGAAAATAAAAGAAACAAAAACAGTCTCATATATACCAGAAAACCAATGAAAAGAAGTTTTAAAAGAGTACCATGAAGGGCAAGTAAATGGCCATCCAGGAGTTAGAACCATGACAAAGAAGATGGGCTGACACATTTTCTGGCCTTGTATGCATGTGGATATCCAGGAATATGTCAGAGGATGCTCCATATGCCAAGCTAACAAAGTAAACATGCATCCCACAACTCCCCCACTCGTCCTCATTCCCACCAAAACCAGCCAGTTACCATTCAAGTCAATATTGGTTGACCTGGTGACCAATCTCCTGCCTGCACAAGGATGTGATTCAGTTCTTACAGTGGTTGACCAAGGACTAACTAAGGTGGTACTTTTCATCCCTACCAACAAAATGGCTGATTCTTTCGAAATTGCCCACCTTTTCCATACCCATGTATACTCCAGGTTTGGCCTCCCTGACATGGTGATCAGTGACAGAGGACCCCAGTTTGTTTCAGCCTTCACCCAGGATCTGTACAACTCCCTTGGAATCAAGCTTCATGCAACCACAGCATACCAGCCCCAGTCTAATGGCCAGGCTGAACAGCTGAACCAAGAGCTTGGAACCTTCCTCCAGATGTTTGCTGCAGCAGACCCTGATAATTGGTCTAGATACTTGCCAGATGCCAAGTTTACTCACAATTCTCACATCAGTTCAGTAACAGGGGAAACTCCATTCTCCCTCCTTTACAGGTATAAGCCCACACCTTACCCCTCTGATGTGGCAAACCTCAAGGGACTAGCCACCAACAGATTGGAGCACCTTGCCCAGTCATGGGACCAAGCAGTTTTGGCCTACCAGAATGCTCAAGCTAAAACAGCAAAAAGATACAGAAACTCCACTTATTGTGAGTTCACCATTAGTAATAAGGTTTGGCTAGAAGGCACTAACCTAAACATGGAAACTCAGTCCTGAAAGCTGGCTCCCATGCAACTAGGCCCATTTCTTATCATGGAGAAGTTGTCTGCTGTCAACTACCATCTCAAACTTCCCAGGCAATGGAGAATACATGACATGTTCCACACTTCCCTCCTAACCCCTTATGTACAGACAGAAATTAACAACTCTACTCCACCTCTACTTCCACCTGACCTCATCAATGGAGTAAATGAGTGGGAAGTGGAGTGGATAATCAAACAAGATCCAATATCAGGTCAAGTGAAGAGGATATCCACATTTGGAAAATATGTGGGAACCCAAGGGGAACTTAAAGAATGCTGAGCTCATTTTACATTCCTATCAGAAAAACCACCACATTCCCCTCACCATTTTCCAATGAGCTCAGGTTATATCACCCCTCCAAACCCATTTAACTATGACCCAATCTCCCACTCCCCATCCCCCTCTCTCTCCAATATCTCAGTGGCATCCCTCCACTGGGGATCCAAACCTGTTTTGCATGCCCCCTGGTCCCATTCATTATCTATCCCTGCCACAGTCACCAAAGGGAAGTCTCACACCCCCACCAAACATCCATCACCACTCCCTGACTCACTTCCATGATGTGAGACCCCTGCAGCCACTGTCTCCACTGCCCCCAAGCCCATTCATAAACATACACCAGCTACCTCCTCACATAATGACCTGGCCAGCCCTGGCCTCTTGTCCTCTGCACACCCCCCTGCCATCATCATCACCAATAACAACCCCATACTGGACATTGCCACTGCCACTGTTGCCCCACTATCAAGCTTCATCCCTCTTGCAAGCCAACCATCTGTTGACAAGTTCATCAGTTACAGCTGGATCCTTGTGGGCTATCCAACATGGGAGGCATCAGGATGGAACCCTGGACCAGACAACAACCACCTATGGGTGCTGTCTTTGGTCTTCCACAACACCAAAAATATAGGATGAAGGCTTATGGAGTTGGCAGATATGGCAGATAGTATGTGGGAGGAGACTACCAGGTTGAGAGTCAATGAAATGATGGGGAGCACAGTAATCGAAGCAATGAGTACCCAGTCTGCCATTGTTTCCATTGTGCATGTTGACTATGGAGTGAAGCTTATCCAGTCCCTTCTCTCATTTCTTTCCCAACAAACCATTCCCATGGACACTACCAACTTCAATCACTATGGTCTGGGACAGGCTAGTCAGAGCTCATCACATGCACCTACTGGCAAAGGAAAGAAGAAGGCAGCCTCACCCCCATGTATCCCCACTCTTTCCAACCCCTTGCTTCACCCTGGAACAGCTGCATGAGTTGCAGTTATATGCACATCAGGGGATGTCCCAGGCCTGGAAAGTCTTGGGAATGATGAAGATGCAGACACTCCCTCCACCCCCACTTACTCCCAGTCAGCCTACAGTTTCACCTGCTCCCTTCATGATGCAAGCAGTGGATCTGTTGGGTACTGGCTCCTATTTCTCATGAAACTACATGATTTACCCCTTTCAAAAAATGTTCCCAACTCCCTCAGCTGCACCCTGCCTTTTCCAGGTGAGGCCCTTCTCCAAGTGCCACATACAATGGGCCTCAAAGTCCTACTCTGTGGCTAAACCATGGTCCCCACCAATCACCCCCTCCAGCCTTTCACTTGCTACTGCTGTCATTACCTTGGCCACTGGTCAACTGACCACAATCCCAACTGGCCTCAATGGACCCTCTTGGACCACAGTCCTGCTCCTCCAGAGCTTGGGGATGATTACTGATGCTGATATTGCCTCTCAGGGCTTTCAGCCTAAAATGGGGGGGTAATGTTACAATTTCTCTGTATTTTCTTATTTCCATCTTATGTAACATCCTTATCAATCCAAAAGACTCTTTGAGGACCTTCCACAAGTTTCTATGTATGTCATTAGTGGGGTTTACTTACTCACCTTCCTTGCTCCACTGACTGCATCATGAAGTTTCGCTGTGGATAATCCCCCACTCTTTGTACCACTATGCACAGCTTCACCTGTACTTATATACTGTACTGATAAGGGCCAAGTCCCTTATCAAAATTCTACCTTGTCATTTGTCTCACTTTGCTCAATGACTGTCTTCAGTCATCTTTCCCAGGCTAAGTCACCCTAGACAATTGTCTGTATTGTTCCTCACCAGCCACCAAGAAGTCTTCTTCTTTTGGTCATCCTTCATCAAGTAGCATAGAAGGTTGTCACACCATTGAAATGAGTCACTGGCATAACAGTTATCTCAAGATGACTCCTTACCCATCCTTGAGACAGGCAGGCTTGAGCAGACTGTATAAGTTGCTGTCATCTGACTGAATCTATGATACATGCAGTGGCATCAATGAAGGCTCTATCTAGCTGGTATTGCAGTTCTTCCAGGGAAATTCCTGGGTTTGCCTCTAAAAAACATAAAACTGCCAATTCCTTGGTCATCTGAGACTCATACTCAGGCAGTGGGTTTGACATAAGATACAAAGGAGGATCTGAAAGATCTTCCAACATTGGAGCATCCATAGGAGAAGGTCCAATGGTCCAATCCACCAGGATTCTCCATGACCCAAAATGATCATTTGTGCTAGCTGCCACTTGATAAGAGTGACAATAAGCAGGTGCATGCTGCATTTCCACACAGAGTGTGAAAAAGGCAATGGATGATATGGCAAAGAAAAACTCAGCCTGCCAAAACAGCAGCTGCAAATAAACCCATTGAACTCCACAGAGGAAAGAGAGGGTGTTGAGGAGACCCAACAAGATTCTCCAGGTAAACCACAAGCCATCATTAGGTGGCATCCCTTGCTTGGCCATTGCAAGGTTGGTAGACATCAACCTAGGTGATGAGCTTGGGGCTCATAACCTAAAGCAAAGTATGGTAGTTGGAGGGACTGAACCAAATGTTATACACTTAGCTCAGATAGACTTGGGCAGAGCCTATAACTACTTCTACTACACAGTGGAAATTCTAAGGTAAGGTCCTTTGAGACTTACTTAGTATTTACCCAGGGTAATCTTCTAGTTGGAAGGTTTGAATGCTTGTTTCAACTATTGAGTTAAAACTGTTCCTATTTGTGGACCTGAGGGTCTGGTATATATGTGCTACAGACATGGTCTGTGCACTGTACATGAATTTCATTCAACTCATGGGTTGAACTACATATGGTAAGTATGAGTTGCCATGTAAGTGTCTCTTCAGTATCATACTGAGTAAGCACAGAACATAATAGAACATTGATGTCAGACATACATCATAAGTGTCTAGAACACTTCCATATATTTGAAACACTGGTAATGTCCAGTAGCTGGTCATAGAATCACATGCAGTGATAAACACATGCAAGTGTGATCATGTCAGTGATGTTACACATGACAAATCTCCTAGAGCAGATAGTTAGTGCTTATTATGTAAGACTGAGTGCTTATCACTATTTGCTCAACATATTGTACTGAGTAAGCATAGAATAGAATAGAACATCATAGTGATGTCATGAGTGTCTAGGATACTTCCATATAAGTAAGACACTGGTAATGTTCTTTAGCTGGTCATAGAATCACATGCAGTGGTAAACACATGCAAGTGTCTCTTTGTTGGTGATGTCACACATGACAAATCTCCTAGAGCAGATAGTCAGCACCTATTATGTAAGACTAGAGTGCTTAACATTATTTGCTCAACACTCTTCCTCACATGTTTGCCATAGTTGAGTACTATGGGAAAAACGTGAGATAGTGGGAGTAAGAGAAGAAGAAGCACTCAGACAGATTAGACATTTGTAACTTTGCTAATGAGTTTGGCATCCTAATACACAGTAGATGTTTGTATGGGGATTTAGACTTGACATGATTCACAATGAACCTCAAGAACCACCAAGAACCACACCACACATCTTCAGAATCCAGAAAAACCTGGAAAACACAATGTCCAGCAACAGTGGCTACTCCATCTCAGCAAGATCTTGAACACACATACAACCTACTGTATTGGTGCCACCTGTTTCACTGACAGACTTACTTAAGTGCAAGTCATCCAGCATCCTGAGTTGTAACTATGTGCATTGAAATTGGAGTATCAGATGTCAACAGTAGCATAAACATAATAGAGGAATACAGAGTTGGTTTTGGTGAGTGGTTTTGGTGTGGTTTTGGGTGTAGTTTTGGAATCAATTTTGGCAAGTTTTTCAAGTGCAAAAACCATAGTTTTGGTTTGACACCCCCAGTTTTTGACTGGTTTTGACTGGTTTTGGGCTTGCTGCATTGGACACAAACACTGTTGGAGTTTCAATTTTCATCACACAGCATAGCTACTGGTCATTGGTACAGAAAATCACTGATGCCTTGACAAACAGATTGCCAGCAAGCAACACAAGGCCTTCTACAGGTCTATCTCACCTTACTTGCCACAGAATCCCAAGCTCTCATGGATCCTGGCTCTGATTCAGACTCAGACTTGGACTCCCAGTTCTCTAATGATGAGATTGAGCAGATCAGCACTTCATCTGTGATCTTAAACAGCATCCTTAGCCTCCATGCTTATCACTACATTTTAGACCAGAGTCCAATCCTCAAAAGCAATGCTAACCTGCAGCTTCTTCTCAATGACTGGAAAATCAATCACCCTGACATATTTCAAAGCTATGTCAGGGTTACTCCTGCTTGCTTTGATCTGCTTACAGCTACTTTAGGGGATGACCCTGTCTTTTATAACCAGTCAAATATACCCCAGATGCCTGTTGCTGAGCAACTTGCTATTGCCCTTTTCTGCTTTGGCCATTATGGGAATGCAGCCAACACCATGAAGACTGCATTGTGGGCAGTGATAGGATATGGTACAGTGTGCCTAGTGACAAGTTGGGTTATGAAGGGGAACAGTTCTGTCAGGCTGCTTTGCACTGGCCTGATGAAGCTACCATTGAGCATGTCAAATTATGGGTGGAAGAAAACTCATGCCCTGCTTGGCAGGATGGATGGGCAATGGTGGATGGTACTCTGGTCCCACTACATGCAAGGCCAGGGTTTTATGGGAACACCTGGTATGACTGCAAGTCCAACTACTCTATGAATGTTCAAGTATGCTATTCAGTTCTTCCACTCTATTGTTAGTGCTAACTCCTGTAGATTGTTTCAACACCAGATTTACAGATCATTGACTATTCTCTTGGGTTGCCTGGCAGTCAACATGATACCACAGCCTTTCTTGACACCCACATTGCCCAAGAACATAACATTCTTCTCAAAGAAGGTGAATCTATATGGGCTGATATTGCTTATCCTCTTCATACCTGGTGTCAAGCCCCATATAAAAAGTAAGCAATTGGTTGCACCTGCTATCACTAAACTGATCTTTATACAGGCCAGAAAAAGAGACTTCTGTGAACACTACCTATAATTATCATGTCTCCAAGATCTGAATTCAATCTGAACACTGTGTGGGATTTCTTAAGGGTCACTGGTCATCTCTGAGGGGACTACAACTCTGCCTTGATAATCAGTCACACATTCAATTTGCTGTCTTATGGATCATCACTTGCATTCATCTCCATGCATTTGCAATTGGACATGAACAAGGTATCAATATTTCCAATGATAGTTTCTATCAAAAGGGGCAACTAATTATAAGGAAGCTAAAAGGAAAAATGCCTGGTTAGAGGAACAGGAAAAACAGACCATGGAAGAGGAAGGAGAGAGGGAGAACATGAGGGATATAGAGCTTTTGAAGGGAAGAATAAAAAGAGAGGAGCTGAAGAAGAGTTTATATGAGTTCCTATATTAGTCAAAATGAGAAAAGAAAGTGGGTATTGGGTATAAGGTTCCATGTAAAACCAGAAATTTATGAGTTAAATGAGTGGTTAAATCAGAAGTTCTGAAGCTGAGGATCAAGAGGAAATAGAGGAACAAGAAGGTATACCCTGCATTCTAGCCCAAATCCTCTCTAGCTCAATTTGTCATTCAAGCATCATTAACTCATGTGCTTGCTGACACTCTCCTTCCTCTTGTTGGTGCCTAAGACATAATTCTTCAATTTCAAGAGCAGTCTTTCAAGCTGACCTTTGTTTGATCTGCTCACAAGTAGTCTTCTCCTTGGCATTGATGTGGGTCATCTGAAGACATGCATGGTGCTCTACTTCTGCTACCTCCCAAGCAAGGTCAGCAGCAGTCTTCTTCCTTGTGGAAGTTTGCTTTGAAACTGTCAAAGGCTTTGCTGGGATCTTGAACTTCACTGGGGTATTGATGGGAGTTCCATCAGACTCCCCCAGGTCAGATGACCTATCAAGCCCAGGTGATCCTTGATGAGAGTTTGCAACAGGAGAACTAGGCCAAGGGAAAAAAGTCTAGGTCACACAATAAGATAATCCATATAGACACTAAGAGCTAGTTCAGGAAGAAAGTCCTGCAATAAACCTACCTAAAAAACTCACAAAAGAAATCCATGGCACTCCTGACATAAGCAGACCCATTCCAGCGGAGTTGTAATTACAGTACTGTAGCTTTGATAATCAGAACAAATCATTGACAGAGATCCATGGCTGAGCACTTGGAAACTGATATTGACACAGATTTTATCAAGTGGGATATGGTGGATATGATGTCAGACTGCAAGGAAGACAGTGAAGGAGAAGTTGAGGAGACAGATGATGATGAGATGAAGGAATTTGAGGACAGCCATCATATGGCCAACATTTGCACCTGATTCAAGTGTCAATTTGAGGCTTTGTATGCTGTATCCATGACTGTCATCGAGGCAGTCACCCTAGCACTCCAAAGGGCTGAACCTATCCCATACCACACTTCCATCCTCTCTGGTGCAGGATGGATTTTAGAACTCATGAATGGCCACCCCGAAAGGATCCACACTGAGCTTGGGGTTCATAAGCATGTTTTCAAGGTGCTATTGAATGAACTCCAGCAACACAGATACATGCATTCAAAGTACATCACTCTTGAGGAGCAGCTGGGTATATTTCTCTACATGGCTGTTACTGGCCTGACAATCAGGCATGTCAGAGAGCATTTCCAGCGATCCAACAGTACAATTTCTAAGTAAGTACTTACTTTACATGTTTATGTACTACTGATCACAATTGATAGATACTTCAAGCTGATGCTCTTTGCATTCTCTTCTCCCAGCATTTACACCAAGTATGTGCAACTACCCTGTAGC
The DNA here is from genome assembly GCA_029372045.1 of Scleroderma citrinum. NCBI lineage: Eukaryota > Fungi > Basidiomycota > Agaricomycetes > Boletales > Sclerodermataceae > Scleroderma > Scleroderma citrinum. The sequence goes on from JARFMN010000030.1 coordinate 77,766, forward strand.
GATGCTCCCATCCATTCTTCCATTTGCGACAACCCCAAGTTCTACCCCTTCTTCAAGGATGCAATCGGCACAATTGATGGGACACACATTGCATGCACCCCACCTGCTGATGGAAGGGATGCATCTCAAAATTGCAAGGGGTTCACATCTCAAAATTGTCTTGTCTGCTGTGATTTCAACATGCACTTCACGTATGTGCTCAGTGGCTGGGAGGGTTCAATGGCAGATGTGTCCATTTACCATGATGCATGGTTAACCAATCTCGCCATTCCTGACAACAAATATTATCTCACTGATGCAGGCTTTCCAAACTGTTGCCAGTTACTAGTTCCTTACTGTGGGCAACAGTATCACTTAGTGGAATGGGGCTGTGCACAAAGCCGGTGAGTATCTTCAATGATTCTTTAACTTATAATGATTGATGCTACATCTAGGCCTGTTAACCCACAGGAATTGTATAACCTCTGCCATGCTCAGCTCTGCAATGTTGTCAAATGCATCATTGGTGTACTGAAGCATTGCTTCCAAATCCTTGTTGTGCCCCCCAAATACAGCATGGACATTCAAGCCTGCATCCCAGCCACTTTAACTTGCATCCACAACATTATCTGCACATGGGACCCAGTTGAGTTGGAAGATATTGAAGGCGCTGGAGCCACTTTGTGGCCACACAAATCCACAGACATGTCTGGCTCAATTGCTGACAGTGTCCCCACCAATGCAGATCGGGAGTGGATGTCTACAAAGCAGGACAGGATTGCACAAGAGATGTGGACTAGTTACCTTGTAGAACAAGCACAGAGGGGTGATCCCATCGTACTTTGACTCAATACTTGCATGTACTCACTCTCACAATTTATACATCACATTCAAATAGAATTGGTAGTTACATGCACAAAGAGGCATGGAAAGTACAGCACAGGTGTGATATAAAACTAATTTTCCATCCCTCTGAGTTCCTGGAGCCACAACTTGATCCACACCTTTCAACCAGCAGCAAAAAGGACAGGATCCTTCGTAAGTGATAGGTATGTATCAGCAAAGACAACATTGTTCATGAGAAGATCTAAAATATGTGCCAACTCATGAGGTGAAACAAGGGTGATATCAAGCTCCAGAAACTTTTCCCTCACCTTCCAGGATAACAGATGAGTTGGAATTCATGCCATGGTTGAGGAGTTGCCAGGTGCAGATGCTTCTGAGGTAGTAGTCCTTTCACTCTTCCACATCTCCCTGAATTCATTGTGCATATCTTCCAGCCGGTGCTCTAGATGCTCAATCACCTCATTATTCCCCACATGTCACTTTCAAGCCGATGAGGTGGAAGTCTTTGATGCCAACAGAGAACTTGAGATGACCAAAGAGTCCTTGCCATCCACCTTCTGCTTCCTTGAGCACTCAATGCAAGCAGAAACACTGGATGACAGCTTGATGGAGCTGATGGCCAAACCACTAAATGAAGAGGGGGCAGTAGGAGGAGTGAAGTTGGTCAGTGTAGTAGGAGGGCCAGCAGATCAGTCTGATTGCCAATTGAAGATTGCTTGTGTGTGAGCTGAAGCAGTGGATGGTGGCTCAGAAGAACTGGCATACAATGCAGTATAAGGAGTGATGGGGGGAGGAACTTGCTGGTACACAAAAAGTGCCAGCAGGTTCAGCTGCAGATGGAATAAATGGCTCTATGGGAGGGTAGGACATCTCTACATCATTAGTACCAGCACATAGAGTACTCTGACCATTGTTAGAGCACTCCGCCACAGTGCTAGTACTTCCCTCACCATGCTCACTCTCACTGGTGGAAGCACTCAACCTATTGCTGCCAGTAGAATGCAATTCACCAAGGCTTAACACGGAAAAGTGATTCAAACCCTTACCCTTAGAGGGCATGAGCTGCTTCATTTTTTCATAGTGTAACCAGCCCTTGTTGTGGAAAGGGCTTGCATCCTTGTATTTCTGTTGACATCACCATTAGCCCAGGATAGCACTGTTTTATTAGGACATACCTTGGTGAATTCATTCCACACGGCCTCATTTTCAAGACCGATATTAGCCCCTGACTGAAGCAAATATGCAAATCCAGATGTATTTGCAATGCAATCAATGACATCAAACGTCTTTCTCAGCTGTAGGCAATATCAGCTGGCTATTCTGTTATTTAGGCCAACAACTTACTTACCCTTTTCCATTTCTCCTTATACACTTTGGCAGTCTTGGGTCCTCCTTTGGTGGGGTTGGCAAGAGTAGTAGAAACTGTGTTCCAAAAAATGGCCTTGAAATTCATGCCCTCACCAGCTGATGCCTTGTGAGCGATTGCTAGATCTAAAAGGGTGTCAATATCCCCATCCATCCATGATGCCTGTGGCATGGCTGCATGGTGCAAAGTGGATGTACCCTTGGTGGGCGAATGTGATGACTTCTGGGGGGCCATGACAGAAAGAAAGAGAGTGATGTGTATGCCATACTGTGCAGCATTGATGCTAACCCCACCTCTGCCATGGCATCTCAGCCTGAGCCTTACCTAGTTGAACTCTGCTGGAATATCTGAGCTTATGTCAGGAGCACTGTGGATTTTTTTTGCAGGTTTTCTAGGTAGGTTTATCACAGGACTTTCTTCCTGAACTAGCTCTAAAACTTTACTACATACCTCCTCATTATCTTCACCCAAATGACCATGATCAACATTGCCACCAAGAACAGATAGATCTGGGACAGAGCTGCTGTTAACAACAGCTGCATGGCTTACAACAGGGCTGGTACCCATGAGAGCATGCCATATGAGGAACTTTAAGGAACTTTAACAAAGATTGCATCTAAAAGAGTTATTGTAAAAAAGGGTCCAAGTGAATCAGGCACTCACCATAGACATTTGCAATCTCTGTTCCATCAGAGATCTCATGTTCCTTGTCTGACACAACAAGGCCATGGCCAGTCTCTCCAAGTTGAGTATGATACTCATTGTAGGAGCTCTTCAAGCTATTCAAGGCTTAGTAGAGAGTATTTAATAAATTTGACAAGACTCTTACCTCATCACTCAATTCTTGACAACTGTTCAAAGATCTTTCACATACATCATCCTGAGTCCACTTTGCACTGGGTTCATCCTCAATAAATAAAGCACTCACAATGTCTGCAGAATGCTCAATAATAGACTTTCCCTGGCTGTTTTGGCTCTCCACATCAGGGGAAGACCCCTCATTGAACCCAAATGCAATTTTCCATCAAGTCTTGCTCTCAATGAGTGTCAGGAGTTGATCTGTAATATAATGGTTCTCAGGCTTTGACCAACTACAAATATAACATATTAGGACTACTTTAATTGATTTGAAATGACATATGAGATAAAAACACGAGGTTTCTTGTTGCTTCATGGTTCCGAACCCTTTTTCTCCTTTTCAGATGATTTTCCACTCAACTTCTGTGCAGTCAGGTTTTTGGAGCGATTGGACTTGCCTGGGATGCTGGAGGGCAAAGGAGTGACTGTATTAGAACGAGATTTAGTTATTTTAGGCATAATAGTTTTGTCTGTGCTGTCGAGTTGAGTGATGCTACACGGTGAACGGTGATTTGAAAGTCCGACTACGTGTGCCGAAAACAAGAGTGAAAACCAGCTTGAAAACCAGCCACTGGTTTTGGATGCAAAGAAAACGAAAACCACGATCCAAAACCAGCTCTAAAACCACTCGCGAAAACCAACTCTGTATTCCCCTAATGCTCGGAAGAAAACACGACATTTGGAAGTCACATGTAGCTCATCATTCTCCCCAAGATAACCTTCATGAATACATCCCTCGTGATGTTGTGTTGCACAAAACGCCTCCGTGATACTCTTTGATCATGTCTGGAAGCTCCCGCCCGAATTCTGACGGAATCCACGTCGAGGGGGTTCATACAAGGCCTTGACCAACTCCAGCCAAAGATCATCTTCTAATAACTCCAGCACAGCCACGGGGATACCGACTCTTGGAGGCTTCCAACCATAAATCCGCCCTTGGGTTTGAGGGAGCTTAAATCCTTTTTGGAGGTGTGCACCAAGATGGTACGCGAGTTTGTTGCAGCACCAACAACAGTCTTTTCCCACTGCAATTCCAATCTCTATAGCACCCTAAAGTATCATATCGACGAAAGCAAGGTCATTCAGTGTAGGGTGAGCTTACAGGATCGATAATTTGTCGCAGAATCTGATCGTCGTTTTCCGGGATCGAATTTCCGTAATTTAAACGAGCATCGTCTGAGGCAAGGTAAGACACAAGTCCCATCAGCGTAGCCTCGGCGTGAACAGTCTTGGAACATGGATGTGAGCAGTGTTTCTTGAACTTCCTTTTGAGTTCGTCGCGCAATTTAGACTGGACATTATCCAGGTTTGGATCTGGAGAGCCTCGTGAAATAAAATGATCCATTCTGGATTTCTGAGTGAGATCCTGAAGTTGAATGTGTCAGTCACAATCGACGTCTTTAGTTCTGCAGCTGACACCATCACTCGAAGAGAATATACGAACATATTCTTCCATCATCTCCTCTGTGCTGCAAAGTGATAACTCGCCAGGTTGAACATTGACCAAGCCAACGGTAAGATCATCCTTGAAGAACGCAAGGAACTCATCGGTAAGGAGGCTTCTCACTGCACCCGGCCATGCCACGAGCGCCTGTAAGTAACGCAGAAGATGTTCTCCATGGTCTCCATCTTTGTTTACTTGTAAGCACTCCTCCTGTTTAAGGGATAGGCACTCCACTTACCAATGTCATGGATGTCTGTATTATGGAAATAGTAAATGGGTCTGGATCATTGCAGAATAAATGATGCACATGCCTTCAGTGACTTCGGCAGTAAACATGCTACCAGTGGGAACAGTCGTGGCCATGGTTTGGGTATCGTCTCCGTCTCCTAACTGGGTCGCTTTCATTCCAGTTAATAACAGCAAGGTACTCCCCACACTACAACCCCAAACACTGACCACGGTCACCCGCGTCATTCTGGCCTATATTGCAACAAACAATAAGCGGTTTTGGAAGAAGCATGTAGCAACAACGTACCCATGTCAACTTCGGTCGGAGAGGTAACTATTCCGGCGACCGGATGAGGTTCTGTGGGGGGAGATTTGGGGGGGCTTATCCAATTTTGCATCGCTTTGACTGGCTGCTCGAAAGCTTTTCGTAGAAAGAGTTTGAAATAGCTCTCATATTTGCCTCCTTGCGGCGAGTTAGGCACCACGGAATCGGCCATATCAGTTTTGGTCACAAGATCTTTCACAACGCCTCCTTTCCACTCGATGAATGAAAACAACCTTTCGGACCATTTGCCGACCATAGCAATCGCATCTCGCTCCGCTTCGTTTATCGGTCTCGAGTGGTTCTTCTTCCTGATCTTGTGGGCCTTTTTAACAGCTCGGCGCAGTTCACTAAGCATCGTTGCCAGTATCTCGGCCCAATCCTTTTTAGTTCTATCCGAGAACTCCCATCGAAGTTCCTCTCCATCAACGTCCGCATTCATCGTCACTGGAACGGATTGTTTGACGCAATCTTCTAGCCACGGAGGAACTTTCACCCATCGTTCGCCAATGCTGCTCTTAGCTGGTTGCCACTGTCGGATTTTGTCAGATAACTTGTTCTTCCAGCCCTTCTTGCCAAATTCGTGACGGGCATAGAGCTTGCGGAAGGAACGAGAAATAACGAAATTTAACAATTTAGTAGGTGCCTGTGGATCCTTATCTGGGTCGTACGATGAAAAGGCTGCCCAGAGGTCCCCAATATGCACACTGAGGTTCTCAGCGTCACGATCTCTAAACAAGGGTGAACAAGCAAGAAACGAGGACCAAGTAACCTCGAATTGAACGCACCCATTAATCACATCTTCAAATCCTTTATTCGTTTTGATCACTCGGTCGATGCCAAGGCCAGATACGCGTGACTTTGGATCATAAGGATTCTGAGTTATGGCCATGGCATTCAAACTCCCTTCCGCAGTGAGATTGCCGGTCACGGCAGTGACCCTGTTCGCATAAGGGTCTCCCCATTGACCGCATGTTAAGAGAATGACAAAATGACGTAGAAACTCAGGGATTTGACTGTCGTCGGACATTTGTGGTTGGCCACATTTCTTCATACTCCCAAGCACCTGCGTAAGAGTCTCGATTCGTTTCGCGACTTTGGTAAACTCTTCCTCGGCTTCATTCATAGTTGCGTCGTTCTCCTGATTTGTTCCTTCCAGTTTATCGGCACTTGCTGGTATGAGGGTTATGTGGGGGTCAATCTGGGCGTTCAATGACGCTTACTCTGATTGGCTTGGCTTTCATCCTGGTTTGTAGCTTTACCTGTCTTGGTGTTTCCTGGCACAAGAACTATATGGGCGTCAATGAAAAGTCGATCCAGACTTTCAAATACTCTTACTCTCATTGGCTTGACCTTCTTCCCGGTCTTTAGCCTCACCTTTCTTGGTAGTTACTGCCATGGTGAGTGTTATGCGGGTATCGACTAAGAGGGGGTCCAGGGTTTGAGAGCGGATGAGACGCAGTAGTGGGGGGAGAAGAAGAAGGAAGAAACGAGGCTGGGGTCCATAAACCTCTAGACATACCATCCACGTTGAAAGAAGCCCGACTCAATTGGATGAAAACACGTGACCCCTATTCATATCAACATGAAATTGCAGAAGTGAACGCACACATAGGTTTTTGATGCCCTTGCTGGGTAGTATACTGGTCAGCTCTGACACGCAGAAAGGACATGTTGCGACTTCGACATGAAACCTTCAAGCGGCAAAGTGCTTGTAATGGATGCATTGACTTGCCTGTAATGCATGCTTTGATTACGGTCAGGCCGGAGGAACGGACGAGTCAGAACACTGGGCGTGTGGGTTTGTAGAGATGAGTCCGGGCCCCGATACCCTTCGTCTGTAGGGGCTGTGATCGGTCCAAGGACAGAACGGTCGGAGAACTGATCTTCGCATTGTTTGCTAAACAGTAGTAAATGCAAGGAACCACATATGACCACCTTAATCAATCCCATTCACCGTACTCCCAATTGAAGCAATCCTAGGAAGTCGTTTCGTGAGTAGGCTACCTTTCATAACACGAACGAGCCCAACTCACCACACAATCCACTTCCGGCTTGGCTTCGGGAACAGCAAGTCTCACGGGCTTGTGCTCGCCTTGATCCTTCTTATCATCACCTTTCCCGCCCCACCAGCCCCAGCCTTCCTGATACACTAAGTCCTCCTTGTCGTCTTCCTGTGGTTCATCGTCCCATTCCAGCTCCTGACTCAGTAGACGCTCAATCACGTTGAGCACAGTGTGTGTCCTGATATCTACAGCCCATCCGAGCTTCGTAACAGTATCATATAGTACGACCTGGCCCAAGTGGCATCTGCAATTAATTTAATAGCACGTCATATTTTAAGACCCGGAGGATGGAAGTCGGTATGATTTAACCTTAAAGACACACGGTATACTCACCGCGTTTCCATTGCATAGCCAGCAAGTGCACATGACGAGGTGACACCATTGCATGTTCCCATCGCAATGGGGTCTGCAGTGTGTATGACATGGGTGATGTGTTGGGTAGAAGGCTAAAGTCGCCGTAAGCACACTGGCGCCGGGAACACGAAAGAAACAAACAGGAATCGGAAGATGCAATCGCGTCGCTGCCAGCTTCTCAGCAGGAGTCTCGAAGGCAACGACAGGAGCGCCAAAGGTGGCACCTATCAGTGAGGAAACAGCACCCCCTAAGGAATGACCTGCACACAGGTGTTAGATGGCATGAGAAATCGTCGCATTGGACGCACCAATTAGCCAAATATTGGCATGTGGGTACATGTAAGTAATATTATTGTACAAGTTCTGTGAAGACCTGGTAAACCCAGTGGCACCGACCCTGAAGGGGTTATAACTGCTTACCAATCCAACTGAATAAAACAGATCTTCATCCAGTAAAGAGATTTCAATACATTCCCTCCTGCATCTACCACTGCCCTGGTAACACCCACAGATGGTGCTCCAAGTAGGGCCCATGCATGCACAACAGCAAGAAAACATAATGTTATCATTCAGCTTGTCTTTCTGTACTGTTGGACCTCCACCACCAGTTATCCAACCAGCAGAGGTACCCTTGATAGAAAGAATGACAGTAGAGTTGTCCTCTGACACAAAGATATGGCCCCTAAGGCCGTCTGCAGTGGGTTCCCATCCAACAGGAATGGACTACACAAGCTGGATCCATCAAACAACATATGTTCCATGGTGAAAGACACTCACACTGTTGAATCCTTCCACATTGTACCATCCAGTATCACAACCAGCAAAGTAGGCATTATTGGTCATCTTTGCCAGTGTGAGTAATGTCTCTCAGCTTGTCATATCTGGACTGGTTACTTCCACTCCACCCCACAAAGCTGCATCACTTTGTGCATGCCGCATCAAGCGGAGACGGGCGTCATAAAATGCAGGCATAGACGAAGGTTTATATGTCGTGGTAGGTACCGTCTGTACGGTGTAAGTATACGGGTCTGCTGGCGAGATGAGCGAATGGGATAGGAGGTCGGATTCACGGACGTCGTTGAAGATCACCCGAGATGAGTTGGACACTGCGTGTTGATGCCGTAGCTGGAATGACATCCGTGGCGGGCCCTGTGGTGATTGCGGGGGTTCATTTAACCAGAATGATGCGAGAAGAAGGCGAAGAGCAGTCGGCAGTATGGAAATCATTGCAGTCTAATGAGTCTACTAAGTCTGGACATGAACGACGGTGGTGATGCAAGTGAAAGGGGAGTCGATGCCACGAGGATGCAACACAGCCTTTTTCGGAAACAACTCCCGGATGTCCCGACTCTGCCAGATAATGCGGTGAACCTCTTCAAGGTAAATGGCGACGTGCGTTGACTTTCCTTGTGGCAGACCTCTAACTGGCGCCAGAGTCCCCTTTCTCTCTTCGTCCTCCGTCACTGTTCTCCTTGCGATCAACGTGAAGCCTCATCCGCCTCCAGATCTTTTCAATATACATAGTCATATCTCAGTGGTACCCCATCGCAAAATCCGTCATCTCCGCTGTCGAAAGCGACTCTTGCAACACCGTGACCACTCATGTAGCGCGTCTTTCCACACAACCTGTTTTCGTGATTGAGTTACGAACAGCAGCACAAGGCCTCCAGACAAGTACCCTCGACTCGCAGTCGCGGACCAAAAGATTAGCCTACGTCATCTGCCCATCGTTCGCTTGCCGGATTCAAGTTTTGTGCCGGTACCCCACCTTCTCAGCATTTCCCTTAACATCGTCATGCACCCGGGACCTCTCCCTCTGATTCACTCAGTCAGGCATCATCCAAGGTAGAAGCACGTGAGCAGCGAAAAAGCAACAGAAGCGGCTGAGAGCACGCGCTGTCTGTAACCATTGCAGGCTAGATACCGAGGTCGCAGCTTTGAGAATGGTCCAGTGAGTACAGCCGGTTCAGTCACCGTCACACTCAAGTTGCCCCATTTCGCTCTATCGTTGTGATAAAACACACGAAGACTAGTTCGCTGGTGCCTAGGTTCAAGCTATTTCTCAGGTGGCATCACAAGTCAGCGGTGGAAGTAAAATGTCACATGTGTCGGTTCAACCACAAAAGACACATCAATATTGTTATTCGCATCTTTCTCAACCCTAATCAGTCCTCGCGCTCCCATGTTGAGGAAGGCAATACAACTCTACCCATATTTGCTCACATATTTTTCTCAGTACATAAGAGAACTTTGTCGCTCAGACCTTTGCAACTCAGGGTGCAGATAACCGCCTCATATGATCCAAGCACACTTGAAAGCTCCCATTTGATCTGTGCATTCATCTTCACCAATACCTCACTGGTCATCTCAATACAGACTTCGAACCTCCAAATTCAGCAAGTCCATTGACTCATTGTTATCGTTATTGGGCCCAACATCTTACAAAAAAAAACCCCTTCAATCGGCGAAAGAACTTTCGGTGGGATGAATCACATGCACGAACATTCAGTGTCCTGAGCCAGTATTTGATGAATGGGTCAATGCCCCCACGCAGCATGCAGGCATATAGTTATGCAGCATCTTCGAATACCTGTCAACAGCCGAGGGATGGGGGCAGAGTACGTTGAGGATGTCAACCCATGCCACCGCCTACCACCACCACCACCACCAACCACTACGAGTCAGTGACAACGACGATGTTAACGCTCTGGTAGTCACAGCCCCCATATCGATATATGACGACGCTGGCCGCCCTAATGGTGACAACGTGACAACACTGACCACCAGGCCACGATGACGATGATGCTAACCACCCAGACCACTACCCCTATCGCCCATCACCGCCACGACCGGGCTCACTGTCTTGACCGCGCGACGGCGGTGTCCCCACCTCGACAGACATCGAAGTCGGCGTCGATGCTGGACAGCCAGTGCTCCCAGCGACAGACGACGACGAACTCGACCGTAGGATATCGTAGATACATTTTAATGTTATGTTCTATATTATTCTATGTACTTAGAATACGAAAGGTTCGGATCAAATAAGATGCACTGTAAGACCACGTTCAGCTCTCTTGTCATTATTTCCGACCCCCCACGAAGGTGACGAATTTGTCCCCCGCCACAATAACAGTGAATGAGCTGTCGACTCTTCTAATAAGAAGATATCGGGGGCTGGCTAGCAGACTGTGATGCTTTTTTCCTATGTCAAGCATCAAGTCCTCAAGGTTCAGTCTGGGCACCGTGTTACGTTTACTTACACCCTGTACTTTGCTGGAGACACTGGGTAGGTCAAAATTAAGCCGACGACATTGTTGCCCAGAGAACGTGTCGAGAGCACACCCAGGCATGTTGAGCATTTCTGACAACGCGAGACCCACAGGCAAGTGGAATGGATGCAGAGATGGTGTTTCTAAGCACAGAGACATGCCATGTATTGAAAATCATCTGAAAACACACCCGACACGTCGCAAGGAGGCAGAAGAGATATTGCTCGAACTCAAGCCACTGTGGATGACGTCAGATGGATTGCCGTGTGAATGTGTCACCTGATCGCCCAATTTGCGCGTAACTCAAACTTGGACGCGACGCGATGGTCATCGTGTAATCCTTATTCCTCAGGTGCGCTATTAGTTTCGACCTTGGAACGATAGACTTACAGAAACAGATTACTTTGTGCGACAGTGGCCACCCAGTTCCCCAAATGACGATCATGTCTCCCCATAAACCGTATGGCTCTATTTCACCAAACTGACTTGCAGTGAACCCATTGACTTAGCCCCCGGTCGGAGTTTACTAAAGAAGATGACTTGCTTCTAATGAAATATCTCGCCAAGTATTGTCCTTCGAAGCAAGGTCGATCTGGGAATAACGTGTATAAGACGCTGAGAGAAGATGTAGGTCAAGTATTTGCTACTGCCCTTGGAGTAACTTACGGTGTTGGTGACAGGCAGAAAACAAATGGCCTTGGTCTAAGAGTCATCCGTGGCAGTCGTGGCGAGAGCGCTACCAAAAGAATGCCGAGAGGTTCGATGCACTGATCTTAAAGTATCAGGAGAAACACGGCATCCAATCTGATGGTGCCCCACTACCCCACAGGGAAAATGTGGAGGAACCGAATGGCCCTGAAAGCAATCGAAAAAACTCGGTAGTTGTGACTGACGAACCCGACCGGCACCGAAAGAAACGACCGAGAATAGACGCAAAAGACAACGCAAAAGGGGTTGGAACGAACGGGCATCCTGAAGCATCCACCATGCCTAAGTCAGGTTCTCGCGACCTAGCTTCGGAACTGCAGTCACCTCAGCCTGTTAGACAAACCGAAACATCCACGACAGAGTAGGCGATTTTGATATTGATCGGAGATTTGACATATTACAACTTTGAACACAGGCTCACCAACGGTGTGAAGTCAAAGTCCACATCTGTCCAACGAAGCTCCCCACAGAATGAAAACCCCCCATCTGAGATCCCCCATCAGCCCCTGCAAAAACGACATCGTTCGCCATCTGATCCTTTTGGCTCGCCGCCATCCCTGCCTACCATAGCCACCAATAAAATCTCTTCCCCGACGAAATACCCTGCTCAAACAATGTTATCTCTACATGCCCCCCGTCATGCTATGGGACGGTCAGATTTAGTAGGCCAAACTGGTCGCACGCCCTCATTGTCCAGTCCTCATGCCGGTAAGAGTGGAGAAGAAAAAAGACATGTCCAAGAAGACAGGGGAGAGGCACATCTACTTGTTAAAGACTCGAAACGCAAAGGAAAAGAACGCATCGATGCCAGTCACCACCCCTTCAGCCAAGTTCAGAAACCAAGCCGATCAGCTTCAAACGAACGAGCTATTGCAGGTTGCCTTGTTGGTCGAAGGAACACAGAAGACTCTGTACCGCCGGCAACTGATAGCACCAGGAGTAAAGAGAACGGTAAATCCATCCACTCGCACACCAAATCCACCCACCAACCTGAGCACGGATCACTTGGCACCCAGCCTGAGCCAGCCACAAAATCTAGGTTGCCGGCACTGGGGGTAGCTCCTCGTCCTTCGTTTCGTCTACCGGAACATTCACAACAGCAACCACGAGCCACACGGATGCAGCAACCTGCCCTCGCACGCGTGAGGCGACAGACCTTCGGTGGTCCTGAACGCGGCCCCGTTCCCAGCATTGACCTAGCTACTTCATCTGCCACCTCTATATCACGCTCTTTCGAATCCAGTACAAGCGCATTTCCCTCTCGTCGGTCCCTTCCTGCTCATCTCACTCCCCCATTATTAAGAGGGAGCTCTTCGTTCGCGAGGCCAGGCACACGACTCAGCACACCTTTGCTTTATCCACAACCTCTACATCACCATGGACATGTATCCCCGCTATCCATCCAGCAGATACCCACAAACACGCCTACTCCTACATATGCATTTCCGACTTCCGCTTTCTCGTTTAATGCACCCATTCACTCGAACGTAGTACCTGGCCAGGGTACACCTCTTTTCCATACACCACCGCGCGATCCTGCGTCGCCTACGCCACAACTCACCCCACACTCGGCCGATCTCCTTCTCGTCACTTCTCATGGGCTAGCCTCCCTCCTGTCGTCTATGTCTGCCAACCATGGGCTTGCTCTTGATGTTGTTATCGCGGTTTATCGGCGTGCAGGAAATCTGAGAGAAACAGATGAGGTGCTGAGGGGTATGAGAGAGGCTGCAGAAGAATACGCGGAGGACGCACTCAATAAAGGGGAAGAGCGTAGAGACTCGATCACCGGGCGCTGGGACTCGGACAAGCCTAGTGGTCCGAGTGTACCGCAGAGCGATAGGAATGGTCGAAGTCGCCGACAAGAGCCTCAAACTACAGAGTTGGACTACGTACCCGCTTCTCCCTCAGACGAAACGTCGGAATATTCACCCCCGGAAACGACACGTGCGGCGGAGTGGAAGCGTCGCAGCATGGGACGAATGCCATCGCCCCCCTTACACAATCCTGTTGAAATCAGTAACAGGGAACTAGAAGTGGATGAAGGTGCGATTGATGCAGACGCTAGCATCGGTCAGGCCGAAGATGAAGCCGAAGATGCTCTAGTTGAAAGTCAACTTACGGATTACCACAAAGAGGATCTCGAAGAGGGTAAAGACGAAGTTGAGCTTTCCCAAACTGTGCCAGTTACTGGGGCCGCTGTCACCGCAGATGAGCACAACCAGGGTCATGAGACTCACGTGCATATGTTGATGCAAACCGAGGAGGCCAAAGAGTTGGAACAGAAGTTGGGTAAGGAGAGGTACCGGAGGCATGTTGCAGACTTGTTTAGGTGATGTCGAAGCCCAGCGGGGAGCTGGAGGACGACCGCTAGCTAATCTCGGCCAATATCTGCAGATGATAATATTCCATCTACTAGCCCAGTAGGCGTACACTAGTCCCTTTCCACCTAAATCTTACAACATCAATACCTCCAAATACCCAGATGAAGTTACCCGTGGAATCCTAATACCACTGTACATCGCACCAACTGCACAAACCGATGATCGTGAAACCTACATGACGGGACCGGGGTGATCCCAGGAACGCGCCTTAAACCTCTCTCGGTCCCGCCACTGGCTCTCAAAATATACGAACGTCACGACGATATCGTCAAGGATTTGAACGCCCTCCGGTGGTATGAAAAGTGAGGCTAACTTCCTGCGAGTGATAAATGAACCCGTGGAGCTTTGCAAGAAGGTGGCTACATAGGCTGCTGAATGACCCTGATGTAATGGAACGAGCTGGAAGGATTTGTAACAGTTTGGTAAGTCGCGAAGCACATCGAGGACAATCGTCGTCGTACCTGTGCCCTGTAGTTGTTGATTTGCCACTCGTATTCGCGACCATCGCAAGCCCGAAACATTTCTGGTCTGGGAACCCAAATAAATTCTTTGTTTCAAACAAACCAAAATGTTCACACTTACGACGTATACAAGCCTGTTTTCGTTAGCTTAACCGATCTCGTCCCGATGAAAACCCGCGGCCTCTCCTCAGGGTTGGCAGGCCATTCTATGATGCCGACTTGCAACGTGCCTCCAACGGAATCTTTACGAGTAACTGTCGTCAGAGCTTTGTTGCCATGTTGTGGCTGAGGATAGTTGACTGTCTCCGAGGTATACAAGGCTTTATTGCCGACTGTGAGGAAGTCGGTTTGCAGTGGGTCTCTCGTCGAAAGGATCAATCGAGTGGTCATATGTATACTGCGTAGGGGACAGTTTATAAAGCAGATCTGGCTTCAAATCGGTGTCCGTGAGTATATAGCTCCTGGACAGGTGAGTTGGTCCAGGTGTTCGTAGTGTGTATGATATGGGTGGCTCGTGGTAGCCAACTGTGAAAAGGCTTCGCGTCTATTCGAAGCACACAACGTTTGCTGTATCGTGTTCCCCTGGCCTCAGGACGCTCAGCGCTCAGCCCCACATCAGACCATGGGAATGGCAACTGTCAATGATAACATAGATGTTATGTAATAACGTTGATATTGTGTAGCATAACAGTTAGCAATCCATTCTCAAACTACCAGCCAGGCATCAAGCAACGGGCATCCTATACATGCATGATATGCCCGTCAACTCTCCCGGTGCTTCATACTATATATACTGTTCATTTTCGATACGATCATACCTCGCGTCACGAGATGAGCTTAGACAATCACCTTCCATCGACGGCTAGATCAAATTCAACATCGATGAAAGACCGGAGATAACTCAGTTATGTACGAGAATCCCCAAAGCACCGTACACTGCAGGTCATTCTACACTGGTCCCCCTTACAGATGGCTGATTACAAGTGATAGCATAGTTGAGGAGACTATTAGAGGTTAGCTCAATTCGCATCAGAGTCCAAAGATCATCACAACACGGCGCCCTTTGTTATTGGCTATTTCCCATGGTGTTATTCACCCCCCTCGAGTATTCTGCCCAACTGGTCATCACCAATGCTGTTCCATTGTCTTGAAAATACCCTGGAGAAAGGCATGCATGGTCTAGTCTTTCACAGTGGGGATGAATGATGGTTCACCGTCGTTCAAATTTACTTTAACTGTTCTAGTTGCTCTCTCACAGAAGACTTGCTGCCGTCCATCCTCGGTTTAGTCCGCAAAGGGAAATACATACTGTGCGAACTCAGGGTGCACTTCAATGTTAGAATCAAATGGCACTTGCCTGCTTTCAAGCTATGTTTTAAGCTTTGGGAAGTAGCGGTTCTCACCACAGTGCCTCTGTCTGACTCAGTTGCATAGCAGTTGCAGGCGCTTTGGGTCCTAAATGAATAAGAGCGATGTCGTAATCTTGCCTCGGTGGGAGTCTTGCCCCGGAGTCACCTGCATGGAAATAATGACTATGCCTGCGTGTCGGTAGTACATAGTACGTACCGTAGTACTCACATGTGAGTTCCATGTCTATGCAGGAGGCTATGTCAATGGCGAGACGGCCGTGGGAGCTGCCAGCGATATCCATGATACTGCGAAGGATCAATTACCTGTGTATGCCTCTCGCCTACGGAGCATTACACCACGTGCCATTGGCTGCGACATCACCGGCCGCGAAAGTAGGTTCTTCTGTAATGGGCGTTTCGGAAGATGTTTCCGTGCTTCCAGGATATATGTATTGGCAAATTGCCTCATGTACACTTGGCAGCCTTCATTGTATTTATAATCGTATATTTGTGGTCTTCTTTCAATGTAAGACTTAATACAGGTGAGTCCACACGGCGTAAACTTCTTTCTGAACAGTCTATTACAGGGATATATCATCCAAACTTCTGGGGTAGGTGGCTCATTGGACGTGCTCTCAAGGCACCTGTGCCGACGAGCCAGTAAATGCTTGAAGGTCGGAGTGTATTTGTAATGCAAGGTAGCGACCCAACTGAATATGATATATCAGATCGGCCTGTGATGCCCCCCTGAATCGAGCCTTGTCAAATCTCTTCAAATGGTAGCTCTGAAGAGGTTACGCGTATTATGCCTGATAAGACCCACCAATCTGTGCAAAAAAAGATGGGCGCACGATCCACTGAGGGATCAAAGTTAAGTTCGACAAATGACATGGGCCTCGCGTTTGTCCGGTTATGGTGGCCGAAATCGACTTAAATAATGCAATCCGTCAGCCTAATGACTTCAAAGGCCCAATCTTCTGTGCTTCATAATGACCTCACGAAAGAACCCTCCTCAGCAGATCCCGGCCCTGTGGCGAGGGGAAACTACTCCGTTGAATGCAGTCCCGCCGGCCGAGTCCGGGAAATGGGTATACTCGCGCCCCTTTCCATCCGTACCGAATGATCGACGGGAGCCAATCTCATCAGGTCGAGAGGACCCGCCTCGAGGGCCCAATGCATTTGGCTACCAAACCCAACCTGTCGTACCTCCTCCCACAGCATACAAAATACGAGAGAATCCTTCATCTGCACTCGGGGGCCAAACTCAAGGCGTTCACCCGCAGAGATATCCACATCAAGTTTGGCTGCCACCCACCCACGACCGGCGCCACGAGCCAGATGTACCACCCACATCGCATCATCCACCGCAGGGTAGCTCAAGCCTAGATGTCTGGCATCGTGATCTTGGTGAATCTATAGAACAGTTGAAAGATGTACGACGATCACAACAGTTATTAGGTTGATCTGTGCTGATGATAGGGTTGTAGCGCCCTAGAAACAGGGATACTCCACAGGTGTACCCTACTCGCAATGTACAAGGACCCGTGAACGACAACACCTACCACTACCCGCAACCCACGTACGTGTCCTGCATAGATCGTTGAAAATCAGCTCACCGCCGAGATTTAGAGCGAACCAGTCCGATCAGGAACAAATTGACCTGACTAGGTTCATCCATGATAAAGGTCGGTGGGCAACAAGCACTGGCGGGTTTTCAGATGTGTGGAAATGTGTATTGTACACGGGAGGTGATAGCAGGCGGCGGGAACAGGTCAAAAATTTGTCGCTCTTCTTCACTAACTGTTGATCTGACGGCCGATATTCCTAGGTTGCCGTCAAAAGCATCAGACTACCTGCAACAGATCATAGCGAACAAGACATTAACAAGGTAACCATCATTCAGAAGTGGAAGCTTATCTTACTTAGCTGCAATGTAGATCATTCACAGATTTCGAGGTCAAATAAACATGTGGGTGAGGCTACGTACTCATAAGCATGTTCTACCTCTCTATGGCCTGGTGAACAACTTTGGCCCTCTTCCGTCTCTTGTTTCGCCTTGGGCGGAGAACGGGACTTTGAATTCCTATCTGCGGCGCCAAGCCGGGCCACCATCGTACAGCAAGAAAATCACCCTTGTCAGTGTTTGGATCATCTATATGAAGTGGACTCTCTCATTGATATACTTGATAGATTCTTCAGGTGGCCTCGGGACTTCAGCATCATGCGTCACTGGATTGCTGCAACCCACACTGACTTCTAATTTGTTTTAGTGCATGACCATGGTATCTGTCACGGTGAACTTACTGGTGTGCAAGTATGATCCATTGACATTGCGTCCTGCCAGTGACCTCCCTTCATTAGTCCAATACCTTAAGTAACGAGAGCGAAGATGCCCTTATTTCCGACTTCAGGCTGTCCTCACTCTTGGCGGAGTTTAACTACAGCAACCTATTTTGGCTCGTGCAGACCGAGTGCTGTACGATGGATTGATCCAGAGTTGATTATTTCTCTGGCAGAGACCTGGAAGGAAGCAATAGTAGACTATCTACTAAAGCTGACTTGAGGCACGACGTATACTCCATGGGGTGTATAATTTTGCAGGTATGCCTCCACTCAATGAACGTATGCAAGCATGCGTATCGACACTAGTGGACAGGTCCTGACTGGATTAATTCCCTACCACGACAAACATGACATCGTCGTCTCTGCTATGAAACTCAATAACGAAGACCCCAAGATCCCCACGACAGTACCATTAGTATTTGCAAACTTGATGAAATGGTGTTGGGACAGGAATCATCCCCGCCCGAAGCCAAGGGACATCATGACCAGTGTTCAAAACGCAAACCAGGATAGACAGCCCACATGATCCACAGCTTCAACCAGACTTCTCTGTTACCTTCTTTCATATTTGAGATGCAGTAGCTATTTCAGTGGGTGCGTTAGTCCTTTCCATTAAATCGACTGTCTCAGGATCATTTCATACCAGATGAGTGTATGGCGTTGGCGTAGTCTAAATACATAATTGTGTTCATTCCTTCTAGCTAAAATATTTCCCAGTATGTCTCTGTATTCTCCGTGTCTGCAATGAATGTTAGCTCGCAGTATCCACAAAGTATAAGAGGCCATTGGTGTATGACCCCTAGTAGCACTGTGATTGATGAGTCTGATCCTCACTCAACTCACCGCTAGAGGACTCCATCAAGTACATGCTTTGGCCTACCGGGTGATTAGTTGCATAGTTTTACCCGAGTGGTCGTGAGAGCTGCGGCCGGGACTATCTTACATACACTCACTCCCCAATTCTACATGGTATTACGCCCCTTGTTATATCCACGTAGATTACCTTGGCCAGGAAGCCTGATGCGGCGCATTTTTGCCTATAACGGCAAAAAGCTGCAGGATGTCGCAGAATTGTCTACTCAGATATTTTCTTGGAAACACCCTTCAGATCCACCAACCACGTTGAGGTGTGTCATTCTTATCCCTCGTCTTAAGTTCATGACGATTTCCAAGACCTATGCACGTACCCCCGGGCTGATCTTATCAGGGCAGGCGCAACTATGTTAAGGTTCTGTCAATGCTCAACGCCTGCCAGGCACTCGTAGAGACCATCTCTCCCCACCCTTTTCCAGCGGCGATTTGTGGTTGTAAATAGCACTCTAGCTACGTGCAAATCCCTGAAGCGGTGGTTTTATCCGGCCGTTCGATCACAAGAATCATCCAAATGACCGACAAGAACGCACGACGTCAGACCCTCGATCAGAAGAATTTGCTCAAAACGAGTCGGCCACTAGTTCTAGAAGTACTAGTAGTGGCACATCCCAATCCTGCGAGAAAGGTTTATCCATCCCGAGGATGTGGCATTATCATTGACGATTGTGTGGATATACAGCACCATACAGCTTCTGTCTACTTTTAAATTGGAAGCTGTGTAACGTTGCGCAGTCGAGTTCATCAATACGGTGGGCAGTGACACATGCCGTCCGCGGCTTCACTCAATTGTACTGGACCCTATCCTGTTTTAGGCGACTTAGGGACGGTGTCGCAGTGAGAAATGGTGTTTTTAAAAGTGACATTGGCCGGCGCAGACACGTGAACACCCTAGTACACCTGCTATAGTCTCAGGGGATGGTTGATTGGACCCGTCGAGTAAGCGGTGAAGCTCCCTTCTGATCGTAACATTACTCTGATTGTAACAGTCTCTGTGGAACAAAGTAATAGATCTCGCGAAGCCACGTACCAAGCGCCAAGCTGCTGCACAACGTGGACCAGGCATGACGCGGCGTGAAGGCTCATAAAGTAAACAGGGAACGGGATTGCATACCTTAATCGGGCATTCTACTTATGAAAAAACCCCGCGGTTAGGACCAGACTTTATCATTTACTCCCAAATGGAAAACAGCGATCACGACGGCGTAATTCCAAGGCGGTCCGCCTAGCTTTCCTGGGTTTCGGTGGCGAGGCGCCCTTTGATAAGAGTGGAAGGAGATGAAACCAAAGTGATCATCTGGCTCGAATTCATCAGCTGATGTACAATATCATACAACAAGCTGTGGAGGCAAGGCTTCAAAAGGAGCCCAAATCATAGGTTGTCCTCGCAACTCATGGCACTACCCCAGCAACGAGGACCGGCTGCAACAGCGCCACACAGGGAATACACGATGGCGTACCCAAAGTCAGGATCCTCTTCCTATGATCCATTGGATGAACAAATCAAACTCATCAAACCCTTTCTTAAATCCTGTCCCGCAGAGAACAGGACTCTGATCCATCAGGTTGGCATCCCAAACACGACTCAACGATGTTCCCCCGCCAACAAGGACCAGTCCTCCCTCAGCATAATCCAATGATGCACCAACTTCCGCAAGGACCAGTTCCCCCCGGGCATGGCGCGATGGGGTACCCACCGCAGCGACCGCAAACTGCCTCCATGCCACAACCATGGAACGGTCCTGCACCTGGTTTTGGTGCTCAGAATCAAGAGTTTAATGCACCAAATTACCCACCTCAACAAGGCCATCTGTCAAGGATGTCACAAAGGGAATCGGAGTTTCCCCCTGCGGGCTTCGCGGGCCATAACAATGAGGTGGACGAACAGAACTACCGTCCACCGACCGCCCCATTTGCGCCGATTAAGGAGGAAGAATTTAGCTCGAGTGATGATGGCTGGCGCTCTGACCCCGGAGCTAGACAGGGGGTAATGTACTCCAAGAACAGGTGGACTTCTTTACTAACGAGAAGGAATCCAGCATCATATGTCAAATATGTATAATAGCAACCCTGCATGGGGGCGGGCCAACCATGACCCCTTGCCCTACCTAGACCCGTCGGTCTCGATCGTAATTGACAAGTGATGAAACTGACTTTAATACTTCAGCAACACGCGAATTGGACAGGGACCAGATGACTTGACTACATTCATCCATGAGCGAGAGCAATGGCCGATTAGGACCAGTGGTTATGCTGACATCTGGAAGTGCGCGTTGTACTGGGCAGGAGACATCAGGAGACGAGAAAGAGTGAGGCTTTGTTATTCCCATCCCCGTTGGCTGTTCTGATCCTTGCGGTTGTTCCACAGGTTGCCGTCAAAAATCTGAGGATCCCAGTGGCCGATAAAAGCCAAGAGGAGATCGAACGGGTAACCGTCATCCCCAATAAGCTACATACCTTGCTAATCTTGACTATAGATGGTCCACAGAGTACGGCAGGAAATACACACATGGATGAGGCTGCCTCGACATGAGAACGTGTTGCCACTCTATGGAGTGGCCTTGGGCTTCGGCCCACTTCCCTCCCTCGTTTTGCCCTGGATGTACAACGGCACATTGACATCCTACCTGGAGCGTAAACCCACGTTGCCTTACCACAAGAAGCTAGCACTCGTGAGTACTTGGATCACCGTCAGGAGAAAACTGTCTCAGTTGGATATGACAGATTCTGCAAGTAGCAACAGGACTTCGGCACCGTAAGTCACTGTCATTCTTATATGAATACCTGTTGACGTCTAACGGATGTTAGTCCACGCCAATCGCATTTATCACGGGGACCTCACTGGTGTGCGTAGGTCCTGTTGGTCTAGTGCTCTACTGATGCATCTCTCTTCGCCAGTCCAATGTCTTGATCAATCTCAACGGAGACGCCCTCATCTCCGACTTCGGATTGTCATCGATCATGGCAGAATTCAACATCATGACTCATTTCAGGTCGTGCAGACCTGGTGCGCTGCGGTGGACCGATCCTGCCTTGTTCCACGCCGTCGCGCGATACGATGGACGACACCATCGATTATCCGGAGAAACAGAGGATTTGAGACACGACATATACTCGATGGGGTGCATAATTCTACAGGTGGGTTTCAGTACACGGAGTGAGTCGATGCCTGGGAGGCTAAACACTCACAGGTCGTGACTGGGTTGATTCCATACTTCCGCGAAAATGACTTGGCTGTGCAAATGGCCAAGTTCTCATACCAAAACCCTTTGATTCCACCTACAATACCTCGCCGACTTGGGAACTTGATGGCATGGTGCTGGGATCGCGACCGTCGCATCCGTCCGAGGCTGGAAGAGATCGTGGCTGCGGTCCAAAAGGAAATGGGCGGCCCGCAGGTATTGCGTCACTAGCTGTGTGTTGCTACATACAAAGTCACTGGTTTCGGCAGGTGCCAAACATGTTGGCCCGCCCTCCGGGTCTTATGTGATATCTATTAGCTTCTAGTCGCTGCCGTTGTAATGTACGAGAGCGGTATCGTGCTTGATTTAACAAAGTTGTTGCATTGGAAGCAAAATCCTCGATGAGCGGGAATTCAGTGCACATGATTCAAAGATTTCGCTGCAACGTGCCAACTGGGACCTACAACATGCTGTGGAACCATCCCTTAAGTAATGAGATGGATAAAGAAACTTGACTCAGAACACTGCCCTCTGTATCCATCTGCCACTATACTGGCAGTACATGTCAGACCAGACCACTCTAGTACAACAGTCGTCTCAAGCTCTCTCCAATAAATGGTGGTGTGCTTAAAATGGCTGGCAGGAACCGAGGATTGTTGGGAGGTCTGCGGACCCTGCCAACAGGGCACTCGTACACCATGTAGAGCGGACTACAGGGAGCTCCCCTGCTTGCTAGGACTACGATAGTATACTGTAACGTAGGACCCAGGGTCTTCAATACACTATGTGGAATTTTAAAAAAAGCTCGACTCACCGGATAGTACAAACTAAGTACTGCTACTGGAAATCAACAATTAGGAGTGCAGGACCATTTAATGATGGGACGCACCAGGAGGGAATACAAGTTACTGCATCCCCAAACTTAATGAACTCGATGTATCCCTACATTTCCATCTTGCTATCTTCATCATCAAGAAACGAAGACCCAGCCAAGCTCTTTTTCATGCCCAGCCATACCTCGGTGGCCCCTTTGCGAGCAACCGTGGTCGCCTGTGCGAGTTCAGACGCTTGCAGCGATAGGACTGAACCATTAACAGTTCTAAAGTTCGTCCACAACACCTCCGAGGGTGGTAATCCTCCCTGCACCGATGCAGGACCAATGCCAAACAAAAAAGCCAAGCAGCCAGCCCCGTCCAGCTTTGATTCCTCCACAGGATCAAGCACGAACTCTGTCTGACGACCTTCTGTTTTTCTCAGCCCCACTGCCACTGCACATACAACTCCCCGCATGGGGATAGAGCCACTGTTTACAAGCGCAAGGCTGCATGCGTTGATTTGGGCTGGGACGAGTGCGTGGCTCGGTCGAGAGAGAGCCTGGACGACGACTTGGATGAGGGTGCGTGGATGTTGCCCAAGAATACACGCCCGCTCGAGGATTCCCTTGAATGCCGCACCTAGAAATTTTTCTGTTGTGCCAGGGACTAAGGAGAGTGGCCGGACGTGAACTTCGACGGTTGCACGAGCTGGATGTTCGGATGCTGGTCGTGCTGCAACTGGGCCGCTCACAGAGGCGAGAGCAGTGCATGTTTCTCCGAAACTGAAGCGAGCGGAGCCATCGACGCCTGCGAGCGCGTCGAAAGCAATGTGGATGGGACGAAGAGAAGTCATCGTGAGCGTGAATGAAAACCCATGCTAGGGTTAGGGTAAGTCAAATACATGAGTGTACACGACGTTGGTAATGTAATGATTAGTCCATTAGTATGCAATGCATGCGGATAGTGGATAGCACGTAAAATCAATGCCAGGAGGTCAGGAGATCCCTCTACGCCCTCCGTTGACCGCCTACAATGACATCGAGCGCCAAGTCTTCCATCACCATTTTTCGTCTGTGGATCAGGTATGCAACGACGATGTCGTCGCGGAGGGGTTCCGCAACATATTCAAGTGCAAGGATGGGCTTCCCGCAACTGTGATTCAAGTAACAGGCGGCCACCGGATTCTCCAGATCATGACCCGAGAAAATCTGCAAGTCCGAGTGAGCGGTCGTCATAGCGAGAGGAATATGAACTCACTCTCAGGCGGCTTCTTGAGTCGGCCTTCCACACATATGACCCGAGCTTCGTATCCATGACGCGGACCACACTGCGAGTTCGGTGTAGGCACACGGTGTTATGACCAAGATCAGAATATACGCTTACGTTCCATCTGGTAGTTTCGTCTTCTTTAACCACTTCTGTGTGCTTGTGACGGTGCCAGTACCGTCTAACGTCGGGAAAGAGATGGTGTCTGGACGCAGCTCCTTGTGATGTATAATTGCAATCACTCGAGAGGGATGGTGTCCATCAACGATCGTCATCTGTCCTGCTTCGCTCTTGACGCAGTACAACGGGTCACTGGGATGGGCGTATACAACTGCGTCCTTCAGATCTGAGGAACTGAGGAAGTACACCGTTGGTGGCCCGGGATCAACGAGAGTGAGTTGTGAGTCCATGAAAGCGAACGTGGGTGGGTTTGTTGGGGAACCAGGATATATAGACTTTGGCACTTATAAGTACTGGCACTGCAACGGATGGGTCACCGTGCCATTATCACATAAAACCTCAAGTATGGTCCGGGACATTCGGTAGGAGGCTTCCTCGGTTCCAGTTCGTGCACACCACACAAGATCTTGCACTTGTGGGTGAATATCATTCATGAGCTTGACTTGACCAGTGCAGCCAAGAAGTCAGTGGCATGGCTAGTACATAAGTTAGGTAACCACGTCCGGGTGAACCGCATCCAATTTTGCGTTGCACACGATCATCCTCTTGCCAA
Source organism: Scleroderma citrinum (assembly GCA_029372045.1). Lineage (NCBI taxonomy): Eukaryota > Fungi > Basidiomycota > Agaricomycetes > Boletales > Sclerodermataceae > Scleroderma > Scleroderma citrinum. The sequence goes on from JARFMN010000030.1 coordinate 102,606, forward strand.
TGCATCTCGTGCGGAACTTGCTAGCTACCTCCTCTCGTTCTCTTTGGTCCATTCGGCATGCACAAACACTGCTAATACGCGGACTATCCACGTCCAATGAACCAGTGAGGAAACATTCTTCGGCGTTCAATCAAAGGTTTCATTTGACAGCACGACATACTTAGCTCAAAAAAACCGGTCTTTACGACTTCCACGTTCAGAATGGTGCTAAAATGGTTCCTTTTGCGGGATATGCTATGCCCCTTTCGTACGGGTCTGTCGGTCAAGGTGAGTACCAGCATTTCAGGCTCTCTGCAAACTGATTTGAACCAGCGTGAGCAGTTGCAAGTCACGGCCATGTGCGTTCCAGCGTAGGCCTGTTCGACGTCGGACATATGGTGCAGTCAAAGTAGGTCTCACACAAGGATGCATCGTATTTTATGTCTGAGCAGAAACTAGCTTCCGAGGTGCTACCGTCACCGCGTTCCTGGAATGGCTTACGCCCTCGTCCCTGACGTCACTTTCACCATACCATTCAACGCTGTCTGTCCTCCTTAACGAACACGGCGGAATTATCGACGACACCGTTATCACGAAGCATTCTGATAGTGCCTTTTACGTAGTTACAAACGCAGGAAGGAGAGACAGGGACCTTTCCTGGTTCCAGCAACAGCTAGAGGAGTGGAACTCGAGCGAGCGAGCCAAAGATGGCAAAGTCGAGCACGAAGTACTCGAAGACTGGGGCCTGGTCGCACTGCAAGGTTCTATTTACATTCCGTTTAGGGCGACAGAATGCTCAGACGTTTGGGAGCACAGGTCCCAAGGCTGCCGAATATCTCCAAAACCTTACGTCATTTGACCTCAGCAAACTCACCTTTGGAAAATCTGCCTACGTACCTATCGGAGGTTTCGATGTACACGTCGCCCGAGGAGGGTATACCGGGGAAGATGGTTTCGAGGTACGCATCCATCAGCGAACTTTTTCGTCATACGAATGAATTTCCCAGATCTCTATCCCTCCGGCACAAACTGTCGAAGTGACACAGCTCCTGGCTCAATCCCCTGTCCAGCTGGCTGGTCTGGGTGCACGAGATAGTCTGCGCTTGGAAGCCGGTATGTGCCTGTACGGAAATGACCTTGACGAGGATACAACACCGGTCGAGGCTGGCCTCACATGGGTAATTGGTATGTCTTGTGTCTTCCTAAGGGTGTTGCGAGTTCATTATAGCTTTACAGGTAAGGACAGGAGAGAATCCGGAGACTTCATCGGTGCAGAAGGTGTTCGCAAGCACCTCAAAGACGGCCCTCCAAGAAGACGTGTCGGCCTAGTGGTTGAAGAAGCCCCTGCGAGACGTCGGTCTCACATTCCTATTCACACTCCTTCTCGCTAATGTAATTTTATGCAGAGGGCGCACAAATCTTTACACCTTCCGAAAAGGACCCTATTGGTGAGTCAAATGATACTTTTGCTCATTTGCATTATCTGACATTCCTGCAGGAAAGGTGACATGTGGAATCCCGTCGCCCTCACTTGGCAAAAACATTGCCATGGCCTACGTGCAGTCGGGGTGGCATAAGAAAGGAACGGAGGTAGAAGTGGATGTGCGGAATAAACTGCGGAAGGCGATCGTAACACCGATGCCATTCATCAAGCCGAATTATTGGCGGGGTTGAGTGTCCATCATGTCCCGAGCCAGTCTTCAATTTCTAGTTTACCCTGTTAGATCTTGGGGTTGTTGCTGATCGTAACATCATTAACAGTCGCCCCCCCAGTGCTCATGTACGAACAAGTGCAGTCGCTGGGATTTGGCGGACGTAACTCCGCATTGTATCCGTACGAGGATGACGTCAATGCATTCTCTTTTCACCTTGGATTGTATGCTGTTGTCATGCAGGTATAAATATGTTCGCGTCTTTCGGCCGGGTTGCTTATCACGACCACCGACAATATGCTGCACACGAAATTTAGATAACTCAAGTCTGGTATGGCACATGTATACATGATCTAATGTCCTTCAATGTTGTCCTTTGTACACCCGTAAGTTTTTAAATGCATGGGTATCGTAAAATGATATGATCATGAGGAAGTGAGAAGTCTAGAGTCATTCATGCTGAGCTGCCAGTGCCGCTTCCCTTCACCTTGGATATTTTTTTGGTCTTGGGCAATGGTGTATCCACCTATAGAAGTAGCGTTTTAGCGACAAAATCGTGGGTTACAATCGAGGAGGAGGGCTTACCTCGCCAGCACCTGGGACGGTTGCAATGATGTCCTTCACAACCCCTGCGAGCACTTTGACATGTGCAGGTGTAAACATAGTGTCATGAGACCCGGCGGCGATCTTCATGACCAGGTTCTTGATACGCGCACCCCAACCGTTGTGGTCATCTGTACCAGTATCGAAGTCACTAGCAGCGCCACTGCGGTACCATGACCTGTCTTTTGGCACAACGAGCGTGGTGTGGCCGTCATAGAAGTCAGCCTCGTAGTCGAACATCGATTCCAAGTTCTTCCGGATCTCGACACGGAGCTTGTTCTTCCACTTCTCGCCGATATCAGGGAAGTTGGACGTGATGCGGTCGATCGAACGTTGTGTCCAGTCAGTCGACTTGAGACTCTGACGCTCCGAGGACGGGATGTAGATAGGGTCAAACAGGATGAGATGTGCGACTTCGTCTCCACGCTTGACTAGCTTAGCAGCCATGCAGAGAGCGACCGAGCCTCCGTAAGAGTAACCACCGATGACGTAGGGACCTTCAGGCTGGACACCCTTGATGAGGCTGATGTAGTGCTCTGCCATGGCATCGATCGAACCGAAGCCCGTCTCCGAACCAAAGTGCTTGTCACCAATAGCATACATCTCATATGGCATGAATGCACCGAGCCGCATGAATGGAGTGGCCATGCCAGTGATATCGTGAACGATGAAGAAGCGAGGCTTGACACCCTTCTTCTTGATAGGCAAGAACTCGATGAGGAAATCGGCATCTGCGTCTTCGGCCTCCATGATGGCACGGGAGTCTTTGCCCATAGCATCGACAATTAGGGTACCCAATTCGCGAATGGTTGGCCTAGGAGTAGATTAAGTATACGAAGAAGGTAAACAGGAAGGAACACGTACCTAAGGTAGATGTTGTTAAGGCCAATGTGAACACTGAAGGTCTTGGAGACAACACCAGCTGCTTGAACTGCCATAAGGGAATTGAGGCCAATGGCGAACAGGTCGTGGTTAACACCGAAACTGCCGTTGTCAACTTTAAGAACTTTGCTGAAGATGTTCATCAACTCGACTTCGACGTCACCAGATGGCGTGCCCATATCGGCGTTCAAGTCGGGTGAAAATGCCTTGAGGTCCATCAGTTTGAGTGCGTTACGGTCAATCTTGCCACTGCGTGAAGACGGCAGGTGAGGAAGGACGGCGATGAGTGACGGGTACATGAACCGCGGGAGGCGCTCCGCAACGAAGACCTTCAATGCCTCTTTCTCTTCCTCTAGTTGTTCTTCAGCCATATTGTTGAACTCGACAAAGGCGACAACGGCAGGCGCATCCTGGACAGTGCGAATAACAACAGCAGCACGTTTGACTGCGGAATACTTGGCGATCGTGTCTTCGATTTCACCGAGCTCGATACGCTGGCCACGAAGCTTAATCTGGCGATCGGCGCGTCCACAGTATTCGACGTTACCGTCAGGGCGGTAGAGTGCGATATCACCAGTCTTGTAGATACGCTCGCCAGGGATGAAGGGACTCGGGAGGAACGCAGCCGCGGTGAGCTCTGGTTGATTCAGGTAGCCACGTGCAAGCTGAACGCCTCCAATGTAGAGTTCACCCTCAACACCAATGGGTGTCGGCTTGAGTTGCTTGTCGAGAATGTAGATGCGACAGTTCGGAAGGGGACGACCAATAACACCGGCGAGAGCGGGACCAGTAACATGACACGAAGTACAGTCTACAGAGGCTTCCGTGGGTCCATACATGTTACGCAGGGTAACACGGCCGGACCAGTCCTGAATGAGCTTCTTTCCGAGGGCTTCACCAGCAACAACGACTGTCTCGAGTGTTGGGTAGTCATCAACGGGAACGACCGCGAGAATGGAAGGTGTGACATGGAGAACGCTTATGCGCAGAGAACGAATAGCCTTGGGAATGTCACCAAGTACGAGCTCCTTTCGGCCAGTAACAAGAGTTGCTCCGTGGGCAAGCGAACCGAAAACGTCGACAACGAATGGATCAAAGGTGTAGGCCAACGAGGACATCACACGAACACCTTGTTGGAAGCCATATACGCCCGAATTCTGGACCAGGTTGGAAATAGAGCGATGTTCGATCATGACACCCTTGGGCTTGCCAGTGCTTCCACTGGTGAACCTAACATTGAAATCAGCGGGGGTGATCGCGAGACATGGAGCTGCGCTTACATAATGTAAGCAAGACTACTTGGAGAGAGTCCTTCGACCTCAAAGTCGTCAGCACTGAGTCTGGTCAGGCGCTTCTGGTAGTTGGTGTCGTCAATGTATGCGATCTGCGGGTAACAATAAGCGATCGTTGTGTGGCTAGAGGCCCAAGGTACTTACCAAGACCTTTGCAGCTAAGCTCTTTTGGAAGACGCGAGAATGGTTTGAGGTAGTGAGTAGCACCTTAGCACCGCACTCCTCGACCATCAACTCCTTGCGGAGGGTTGGATCGTCAGGGTCTAGGGGAACAAATGTCGCACCGGCCTTCAGAACTGCAAGGATACCTAGAATTTGGCTAATGCCGCGATCGAAGCAGAGAGCAATGACATCGCCTTGACACACACCCTCTTGGATGAGCGACCTGGCAATTCTATTTGCAGTGGCGTTGAGCTCAGCATAGGTAAGGGATTGATCCTCAAACTCGACGGCGGTAAAACGAGGGGTCTTCTTTGCCTGTCCCTCAACAAGCTTGTGGAGACACGTCTCCTGCACGGTGATATCTGAAGAGGAAGAGGAGAGCTCTTTAACGAGGCGTTCGTGCTCCGATTCGCTGACAACGGAGATGTCCTTGATCGTCACGTCGGGATTACTGCCAAGAGTCTCCACCAAGGAGATATATGCGTCCAAGAACTGACGAGCCGCGTCTTCGGTGTAGAGGTGGTTATCAAACCGAAGGATGACATGTCCTGTTCTGGGATGGACGGTGAGCAGGAACTCGTATTGTTCCTCGCCATTGGGCAGAGAAATGTTAGACTTTGTCTTCAACTGGTTAAACTCCAGCTGCGAGATTGTTTCCATGTTCATACCACCCGGCGCGAATAGATGCTTGAAGTATCCACGTCCAGTGGATGATGACTTGCCCTGAGCAACAATATCTTCGTAGGTGACCTCATCGTGAGCGAGGCAAGCAATCAATGCGTTCTTAAATTCGACGAGGTACTCTGAGAAAGTCTTGGTCTCATCGATCTCGGTTTTCACGGGAAGCATGTTAGCGAAGAAGCCGATGACATTGCTGAGCATTGGGAGATTCCTTTGCGTAGCTGCAGTGCCGACGACGAATGACGGTTGGCCAGAAGAGTACTTGTGGAGGAGGATGTTGTATGCAGCGAAGAACCCTGCGAAAGGTGTAGCAGTAGCAGCGTTAATCACCTTCGTGTAGTACTCAAGAGCACCAACGCCGATCTTGGCCTCGATTTGGGTGATCGGTGCCAACTCCCGGTCGGATGGCGTGGCAAGAGTTAGGTGAAGCGGCTGTGTCACCTGCAGGTTCTGGGCCCAGAACTTGAGGTGGTCCTCACGAAGTTCTGCGCGACGTTCCGACGTCTTTGATAGCCAGTCGCTAAAGTCGGAGTAATGGATAGGAACTTCGGGCAAGCTTCCGGGACCGTTCAAGTAGATGTGGAAGAGATCATAGAAAAATACCCCAAGAGATGCCTCGTCGATAATGATATGGTGGATCACGATATTGAAGGCCCAGTCACCACCACCGAGATCAAACATAGTGGCAATGAGGAGCGGGAGACGATCAAGTTTGAAGTTGGGCTCCTTATTCTGCGCAAGACCCATCTCATATGCTTTCGCCATGGCGTCGGGTTCGTTAGAGAGGTCCACGAGAGTTGCCTTGAAGTCCACTGAGGGGTAGATCGTTTGCTCAAGCTTTCCGAGCTCCTCGTTCCAGGAGAACGCAGTCCGAAGAGCGCCGTGGCGCTGCACAACCTCAGCGAAGGCCTCTGTCATGCGATCAATGTCGAGCGGCGTTTCAGAGTAAAGAGTGACGAAGTAGCCTTCATGAGTATCCCACTGAGTAGCTCCATAGCGGGACATATTAGCATCAATCTTGCTAACAGCGCGCTTGCGAGCATTGTCATACTCTCGCTGAAACGCTGTTAGCATGAAATTACATGCAGGTAAGCCACATGTACATACCTGAGCCAACCAGATACGATATTGGTGAGGGGAAGCATCAGTCGTGTACGGTTCATCATATGCAAGGCGATCGTTAAGAATTGGCACAAGAGGCTCGCCGTACTTCGCCGATCCATCGTCGGTTGCTGCTGCGGAGTCATTGCCCACATCTTGGGCGCCAGCCTTAGCGTACATCTCGTTTAGTATGCCAACGGTCATCGAGCCCAAAAGCTCGATCTGGCTGACGGATGTTGAAACGTGCCTTGAGTTGGTTGCTGTAGCGCGTAGCTGAGAAGAAATGAAATCAAGTACCGCTCGATATGTTTGTGAAAATTACTCACCCCCAAGAGAGTCAAGACCAAAGCTTGTCACGAGAGCGTTGTCAGTGATCTGCTCGACATCCATGCCCAAAAGGGTAGCCAGCAAAGTTGCTGGTGTCTCTGCAATACCGCCATCTTGTCCACCGGCACTGTTGGCCACTAGGAATTTCGTCGACAAGAGATGGCTGTATAAAAGGGGCTCGCAGACGGGGAAAGTGTCGGGGACGTCGTTGATAGAGAGCATTGGAACGTAATGGGCGATGCGGCGAACAAGAGAATCACCGATGAAGTTGCAGACTTGTGTTGTCGTCATACCGGTCTTCGTGAGCTGAGCAGTGTTGGCTTTACCCTTCGTCGCGAGAACGAGTCGTTTGAAGATACCCGAATCCGTGATAGGAGGGAAGGACATCGAGATCGTGTTTGGAATAGCATCAGCAATACGATCAAGATAGCTAGAAATGGATCAGAAGGCGTTCCTAGGTAGGAACAATGATTCGCTTACAGTTGAGATGCACAGTACGCTGCTTGGCCAGCGTTGCCGAAGACAGATCCAATAGTGGAAAAGAGGAGCATAAAATCGATGGTGGCAGGGTCAATGCAGCTGAGAAGGGTGTTGAGAACAGTGACCTTGGATCCATATACATCATTAAAGGACTGCTGCGTGAGGTTGGTAAACTTCGCATCGCGAAGAACGACTGTCATGACGAAGAGACCACCGATTGGGCCAGCCTTCTTCGCTTGTTCGATGACTTCGGCAGTTTTCTCTTTGCTGACAGCATCGGCAGCAATGACTTCGACCTGAACACCTTTTGAACGGAGGTAGTGGATGTAGAGGTTGTCGACTTTTGTGAGACCGCGAGGGCCACGGCGACTTGTCAAGAAGACGTGGCGAGCACCATGGTTAGCCATCCACTCAGTAATGCGCACACCGAGCTCGCTGCAGCCACCGACGAGGATGTAGCTCTTGCGAGGGTCGAATAACTGGCCAGAGGGGTCGATACGGAGCGAAAGAGAGGAATCCGGAGTGAGAACAACAGGGTAGGCATCTCCAGCCTGTAACGATGAGTATTCGGTCAGCGAACATTCGGATGTTTGGAGCTTGAAGGGCTTAGATGCGTGGGCCTGAAGGAGTGCAGAGACAGCATGAGCCAGCGGGATTGTGGACACCGTAGCAAAGCGATTAATGTCGAGAATATGCGTCGAGTAAGAGCCAGAAGAAACTTCAGGTGCCTCGTTCCCTTGAACGTGGATATACGTGCCAAAGACAGAAAGGTGGTCCGCGCCGAGGGCGAATGCTTTCTTTCCACCAGCATTGAACACGACGTCCAATGCGGACACTGAGTTTGCACGGAGCCAGCCCAATATGGCAGTCGCAAAGTCCTCAACAACGATGATATCAGACTCGAACACCTCCAACGACGAAATAGCAGCGACTTCTGCCTTGTTGGAAACCGTGCAGACTAGTTTGCCTCCAAATCGTTTCGCAATCTGTACCGCAGAAAAGCCCGCAGCTGACAGAAGATGCCATAAGAAGCAGCCAGAAAGAAGTATAGCTACATACCTGACGCAGCATCATGAACAAGGATGGTCGAGGTCGAATTGATGGAGCCGCGGACTACCAAGCCCACCCAGGAGGTGATGAAGGATGCAGTTAAGGCAGCAGCATGTACAGGGTCAACACCAGACGGTAATGGAACAATGGCCTCGTGTGGAGCAACGACCACATCAGCGGGCGCCTGAGATGCAATGGTAACAACCTGCTACAGGGGTTAGTGTGTTACAATAAGGAGATACTCAAACGTACAAGGCCCGCGAGATCCTCACGAGAAACAGCCGAGCCCCTAGACTTGATGCGCCCAACGACGGCGAGGGCAGACTTCGAAGTTGCGTTGGCCTCAAGACCCAGAGCCTCAGCGGTGATCTCGACATCGGATGGTCCCAATGCAGGAGGGAAGTATGCAGTTACCGCGCGTGACTCGGTAAGTGCTGCTGCAGGAATTGCAACGTCCTTGACCTCAGATCCACCGTGGACGAGTCGGCGAACAAAGATGTCGCCATTCTTAGAGATCTTCATATGTTGTTCGAGTAAGAGGGAGTTGTGACGCAAGTCGTGAACGACTTTCTCGCGAGCAACTTCATCCAGTGAGTGATCTTCGAATAACACCGAGTAGACCTTGTATTCAGGTGACTCGGCAATGATGCACGACGCGACTCCCAACGCCCCGATACCAGCAGCATCGTCATTGCCAGTGATCCACAGTTCGGCCTCTGCAGAGACGTTCTTGACGATTTCGACGAGCTCACCCTCTTGACCGTGGCTGAAGGGCTGAATGATGACACTCTTGAAAGGTCCTGCAGGAACGACAAGTGTGGAACCGCTGACGCGAACGCAAATAAGGGCCTTCTCATCGATGAAGTCGGTTGTTTGGACGGCCGCTCCAGGAATGCTAGTGAGTTTTTCGACCAAGGCGCTCAGAGTGAGAGGCTGAACAGAAGCATCTTCGACTGCTACTTGCGAATCTAAATGAACGATTAGTGTCTACGAAGTGCTTGGTCATAAACACATTACCAGAGACAGTCAAGAAAATGACGCCATTGGGCACGAGGAAGTTAGCCAAAGAATCAATGTCAACGGGGACAGCGGAAAGGTCGACGTGGTGGAGTGCAATGTCATAGCTACGACCTGTGTGAATCATAAATCACAACTGCCACTGCTGACTCACCTCAAAAGCGATGTGTTCTCGGCGTTATCAACGAGTTTCCAGGACTCAATCGCTAAAGACTTAACGTGCATGTACTTCAGCAAACCGGTCTTAGAATCAGCATCTTGAGGAGTGCTAGCAGCGCAAAAGTATTCAACCAGGACACCCTTTTTCTTGAGGTCTCCAAGTGTTGCATCGAGGCTGGTGCTGATATCCGTGGTTTGCGCCAGATCAATGGCCCTGACAACCTTGCGACCAGCTGCAGCTGCGGCACTAACAACAGAATTGAAGATAGCACAGAGGGAGCTTTCTGAAGTGACGGAGAGGGGTACAGCAGGGAACGACTTGGATTGCCAAGTGGTGGTCAGACGCTCTTCGAGACTGTTGTCAGTAATGGCGATGGGTTCGGCATCAGGAGCACGAGCGATTTCAAAGCCCTCAATAGTGAAAAGAACGCGGCCCTCCGAGTTCGCAATGATGTAGTCAGACTTGAAGGGACCACCAGGTGCCCACGTCCTTCCTGTGAAGTACGTCCAGATACCCTTCTTGATTTCCGAGTCCATATCGGGAGCGTCGCGGCTGTCCCAGCGACGGAGGGCATCGATTTTGACAGGGAGGAAGACACCATTGAAATCGAATTGCTTCGTGTCCATGTTGATGAACATGGCGAGACCGCACTGAGTGATACTGTCGAGAATACCAGGGTGGATGACATAGCCGTTGCCGAAAACGTCGGGTGTTCCTTCGGGGACCTCGAGGCTTGGAAGTAAGGTGTGCCTCAGCCAATTCCAGCTGTTCTTCGCCGTCGATCTCGTATACAATCAGAGGTAGTCAGCTAGCAAGCCGTTTTGGTAGCGGTAGGCTGCAGGGATGGCGTCATAGAACTCGTCACCGGCCACGGAACCTCGCGAAGACGCAAGTTTGGCCTCGAAATCAAACATGCGAGGTGCGGATTCATCGTATGCGGGGTTCACTCGTGAGAACTGGCCACTGGCATAAACAGTGTCCAATATGACTTCGCCCTTGCGGTATTCAAAGTTGGGAGAGGCTTTGAACTGCCATTTGTTGCCGTCAATGACACAGCCAGCGTGAGTTGGAACGGAACCAGTGCCGTTCAGGACAAGGGGCTTGTGGATAGCGATGTTGGATGCAACCATGGCGCCATTCTCTAGGATACTCTCAACGTAGCTAGTAGAAGGAATGAGCGTTGAAAGGAATCACCAACAGCAAAGGCAGCTTACCCGGATGCAGGGAAGAGAACGGCGTCGAAGACAATATGTCCTGTCAAATCGGGGTGAGTGTCCACGTTGATACGGAAGTGAGGCGTTGCGATGGGACGAGACTTCTCCTGAAGTCTGCAGGACTGATCGCGCAAGGACTCGGCCCAGCAAATTGATTTGTTGTAAGGGTACTCCGGGAGCTTGACTTTGGTGAAGTTAACTACGCCTTCAGGCGATGCGCAAAGCTTGTTGAAGTCGACATTCTTAAAGCCACTGCTGAGAAGGTTTCCGATAAATTTCGAGGAACTGGTAGTGCTCGCCGGTATTCTGCGCAGGGACCTTTGGATTGGGACGACGGACCAAACTGATAGATTCACCACCGCACTGCTCAATGTAAGACTTCAAAACTGGGTGAGGAGCAATCTCGAGGAAAACAATGCCATTGGCCCCTTCATCGGTGACCATCTTGTTAATAGCAGTGCCAAAAAGCACAGGACGACGAATGTTGTCCCAGCAGTAGTCAATGTCAAGGTCGCGCTCAAGCCACTTTCCGTCTGTTGTGGACATAACCCGGGCAATGGGCGTCTTAGTTCCCTGGGACAAGGGCGTAGCACCGACACGTTCCTTGAACAATTCCTCTTGTGCTTCCATGAGCGGCGTATGGAAGGCACAGCTAACTCGAAGCTTGGCAGCGAACACCATCACGCTAGGATCCTTCGCGAGTGCCACTAACGCGTCAATAAGTTCGTGTTCACCCGCGACAGTAACAGCTTGAGGTGAGTTGATACCAGCGATCCACAGGCCCGAGGTGACCTTTGCATCGGAAAGGACCTTGCGCATTAATGTCTTTGCTTTCTGTAACACCTTCAACACCGAAAGAGCGACCAACATAGCGCCATTTCCTTCTGCTTTGAATCATCGCTGCGGTGCCGTAACTGAGCAGCAGCGCGATACCAACAGCCATCTCACGGTCGTAGTGACCAGAAGCATAACCCATGGCAATCTCAATTGATACTTATAAAGGTCATCAACAAAGCTAACAAAAACGCAAGCATGACAAGACATACCTGTGGCCGACAACGAAGTCATACTCGATACCCAAGTTGCGGACGAGATCGACCATCGCGATTTGCACGAATACCAAACTGAGGACGACCTCCTGTACAGGCCAAACGCCATTCGCTGCAAGTTTGCACTCGACGCCGGGAATAAAGAGACCTGTACGCTCCAACATAGACTCCTGGCCATACATCTCGACCAAGATCCTGTCGTTCTCCTTGATCGATTGGAGGAATGTGGGGTACACCTCTGAAAGCTGACGACCCATATAAATGTGTTGAGGACCTTGACCGGAGAAGACAAGGCAAAGCTTGGGACTCGCGTTGGAGTTAGTGAGGACGGGCTTGGAGAACTTGGTGGAAGCATCGAGAGTGGAAGCTACGGCAAATGAGCGCGCAGCATAAGCACGAGTTTGTCTGCCAAGGTCACGAGCGAGAGAACGGAGAGCGAGATCATCTGTAACGCCTTGGTATGCCTCAACTAGAGCATCTTTCCAACGTCCGACAGCGGGCTCTGTCAGAGAACCAATCGAAAACAAGTATAGCTGCTTCTTGTCTGAAGGTACCGCTGCAGTACCGCCTTTGACGAGACCAGAAACAGTCTCGGCAGTCTCCATGACGATATGTGCATTGGAGCCACCGACACCATAAGACGAGATAGAGGTGACCCATTTGCCGTCCTTGGCCGCCATCTCGGGTCTGATAGACTCAAGTTCCGTCTGGACCTGCATCTTCAAAGCAGGGAAGTCGATCTTGGGGTTCGCCTTCTTGAAGCGGATGTTTGGGATAATCTCTTTGTGGTGCAACATCATCGAGACCTTGACGAGACTCGCGAGGAAACTGCAACCTTCCGCGTGACCAATGTTAGCTTTGACACTGCCGACACGGAGCGTCTTCTTGGTGTCTCTGCCCTTGGAAAAGACGTTTCCTGCAGCATTAGTCTCAATCGGATCGCCGACCTTGGTACCGGTGGCGTGCAGCTCGACGTAGAAGGCCTCAGCGGGGTCGCGACCAGCGACACGGTAGGCCTCCTTGATTGTCTCGGCCTGCATGTCACCCTCAGGCATAGTCAAACTCTTGCCCTTTCCGTTTGCGTTGATCGCACTACCAGTGATGACAGAGTAAATGGCATCACCGTCCTGCACTGCGCGATCAACCCGCTTGATAAGAACAGCAGCGACACCTTCCGCTCTACAATTGTGCAAGAATCAAAGGCTCCCCGACAGAGATATTGCCGTGAGTAGTGATGCTTGCCTAGCACCAAGGCCATCTGCTGATGCACGTCGAATGATTTAGAAGAACCGGTAGGAGACAGGATGAATTCAACTTGGAGAACGAAACGGTATGTTCGTGGGTTACTATTATATTCCTTATCTATTTCGTCATTTGTTAACTATGTGGAGAGCCTGGAATCGTCTCCGCGATTCTACTTACCTACGACAAGCGCCTGGTCAATCTCGCCAAGTTTGATGGAGCAAAGGGCGAGGTGCATAGCGGTCGCGGATGCCGAGCATGCTAAAGGAATGAGTTTCCAATCAACCTCACCATCAATCTAATGCGCCTCAGGACCACGCACCAGTATCGACAGTGAGGGAAGGACCACGAAGATCGAAAGTGAACGAGATTCGGTTTGCGCGGATGGAGACACAACGTCCCACCCCGTTGTAGTTGTTGATTTCAAACCTCTCATCATCAAGTTCGTCTGTAGTAGTAAGCAAGTTTCCAAAGAAAACACCAGTGTTAGAACCCCTGTAGTCAATACCAGAATCTTGGAGTGCCTGACTCAAACGACGGACGTAAACAAATGATGAAACCGTGGGATAAAAAAAGGATACCCACCGCTTGAGCAGCTTCGAGAGTGAGCCTAATTGCGGGATCAAAGTGTGCGGCTTCCTTAGCCGAGATACCAAACTCGAGAGGATCGAATTGGTCGATACCGTTGATGAAACCAGCCTTGGTGCAGTGGTATTTTCCAGGTTCGTCCTTTCCACCTGTGAACGCTGGTTCAGAACCGAATCTGCCGCGGCTGAGGATGCACGATACGACGTACCGTACCACTCGGCATGGTTCCATCGCTCAGCAGGAGGCTCGATCATTCCAACGTTCCTTTACAGAAATCATCAGGATCAAAGACGTTCAGAACTTAATGCGAATGCCGCACCTTGTTCCTAAGGAACTCGTAGTACAACTCCTTGTTATCAGAGCCTCCGGGGAATTTACAGCCAATTCCAATGATGGCAACGGGAATTTCTGCAGACATTTTTATACAACGACTCTTGCGTATGCAGCTAGAGTTGAATAGACAGTCGAAGAATGGAGAGATGCAAAATAATAATTTAGGACGTTAGTGTGCAGCAGTTACTAGACTTGAGTCGTTTCGAGGAGTGATATGGTGCAGTCGTTGACGAGAGCAGTGTCAGCAGAGACGATGAAAGTGTGCAGCAGCGGAGAAGTATTACGAGGAGAAAGACCAGCCTCGCAAATAAGTGTGGGATGCTGGAAAGTCAGAGGATGAACGATATGATCTGGCGTATCGGCGTCCAGTATGCACCGCGCATCGTACACCGTACCGCAATTCCGACGTGGGATCAAGCGAGCACAGCCAGGACCTGACCTGTCTGATCGCTTGCATCAATTGGACCTCGCGGCCTGCCACCCAGCGTCAGATCAAACGGGGTCTCGAGTAGTTCTTCTGTGCTCTCCCGAACGAAATACGGGCTTATTATACCATATAATTCGATGGTCTGCACGGAATGACGTGCTCAATGTAGCTTCATACCGTCTGTAAGTTGTGGGGTATGTCCAGGAATGGCATACAATTTCCGTGGCTATGCTCAGTTTCCTATTCCAGATCCGGCATCAATGGATACTGCCGTCACCGTTATTCTCGACTAACCACCTTTCCAAGCAACAGACGTGCGATTTGATCGAACATATACTACTTATCATACATCTTCCGTATCTAATAGATTCTAAACTAGCCGAGTTCTGTGGTGAAAATATTCGTCCGCTGAAGTAGAGCAAGCTGTAATGTCGATTCTGCGCTCAAGGGCATTGGACACCCGGCTGTGCTTCCTCCATCACGGTCTAGTAACAAACGGTCAGCGCTAGTCAGTGCCCAAGTGGGCAACGTGTGGGTATGCACTGCCTTGAAATAAAGGCTGTGATTCTGCGAAGGTCCCTTCTGCCGTTGTACATGCTACTGCATAATTATACCGTCTCTTCGGATCAAACCACACTTCGTCACCGAGTGAGGCACATGTAAACTCAGTCCATAGCACATGGACGTACATGCCAACCCACTCGTCTGTCCCACGGGCAGTGCTGCACATATGTAAGGGTAGACAAGGTATTGTACCTAGATTCTAGACTCCTGTGAAAATTCACTTCGGTTCCATATGTAATGATCCTACAGGTGGTGGAAATCGACGGTTGACGTGTCTCCAAGGTATATCCTACCCAACGACGCATAGTACTTCCCATGGATGAACCTCTTCGGCAACCAATCCTGATGTCTAACGTCGTCATAGTTCCGAACTGACATGTCCCGATAGACGTGCAAGGATCAAAAATGACTACAACCATGTCACTCGAGGGGATCTCCCCTGACTTCCCTCGGTCCTGATTCCTGGGGGTGTGCACGTATCACGTATCAGCGGTTGATACGCGACAAAGAGCGCAGGTACCATCAATTATGCGGAAGGGAGTGGATCCATGAAGAGGGGCTCCGCATGTATTAAGCCGAGTAGAGGATCGAGATCTAGATAAGTATCCAGGGAATCGTGCATGTAAGCGAATCGTTGCTGGAGACGACCCCAGTCGATAAGCGCCACACACGCCACCTAATAGGGATTAAATACCGCCAAGAAGTACCACTGCAAAAATGAAGCATAGCCCCCTCGTCAAACCTACATGAGGAAACGTCGAGGATCAATGCCGATGCACTTGCGTGCCTGATACTAGTCTCCCTTGCAAACATAAAGGGGCCTACAGATAGGCTCTCTAAACCGGTTTGGCGTAAATGGCTCCGCAGCTGTGCATGTCACGGAGAGAGATCGTGGATCTTAGCTGTCCTAGCGTAAGACTGTAAAGGAATATAACTTTTTAGACAGTAAAATAGGACTATCACAACTTACTGCATTGACCACAGCATGGTGGCATGGATTATGGTTATTTCCTTCATGCGCACATATCAGTTCTTCAATTCGGTCGAGAAAAGACGACTAGTCTTTGGTCTGCCTGTTGGAACTTCACCCGTTCCAAGTAAGCAGTGAACCCGTTGCAAACACGCAAAGAGAAGTGCTACCATACGAACAGGAAATTTTACCGTGCTGACTAATAAGTACATGAGTAAAAAGGATCGTACTACAACCGAATTTCTAACACCGCCTAGGGAGACTACGGTGGTCCACTATCCTGGTGATTGAACTTGGTCTATTGTAACTCAAAAGACGAACGCGGAAGAGTGCACACCTGTGGGTGTAAGGTCAAAGAACGGCAGCAGAAACTTTGCAAATCAGAGTCTACCAAGGTCACGTGTCTGCTGTTAATCATTATCGGAGCCAACGACTTTTCATCTGCGACTCTTGCCTAGAGACTACTTTAGTACAAGATTCTGTACTGGTCAAAGTGCATTTATACCCCGATTATGAGGCAGCCGCCCTCGTTCTACTCGAACGTCGTCCATGACTTTGAGAACACCTTTTTCTTCGGTCAGTGGCATGTCTTTACACTGACTTTCCATATTTCCGAGACTGCTGTAGAAGAGAGTTGGATTCTTATGACCACAACTCACGGAAGAAATTATCAAAGGCGCGGGCGGCCTTAATGCTTCCCCTAATTCCTCCGTCATTTCCATCGTCGCTGCTGGTATCCCCCTCCCCTCCAGGAACACTTCGCGTACATTGTCTACTGACTTTCAGCCGCTTCCATCCCTATGTCCAAACCTGTCACGACTGGGGATATTGTTGTTCTATGGTGTCGTTTGTTCAAAAATGGTCACTTCTATGCTCATTCAGACGGTTACCTCGACCGTAATTATTCACGGTTCACCCCTGAGCAGGTGAAAGATGCAAGTGCCCGATCACAGCTCATACGGGAGGCCACCGAGCTCTTGGACGAGCAGGATACCCCACAGGCCTGTGTATATGTTGCCATCGCTGTTTGTCGTGATATACCGAAGGATCTCTAGACCAAACCTTCCCCCGGCGAAGATGACGTTCACATCCGTTATATTCCTAATTCCGATTACTCACTCCGCCTGTAGGGGAATGGTCTTGAATCGAAACGTGAATATCGCCTCGATGACTTTATTCACGATGCGGCATCAGCTCGCCGTTCAAATACGAACCCGGATGGTCCCGAGCAGGAGTGCACCATGGCTCTCAGCTGTCAACTCGTGCATCTACTCACTTAAGCAATGTTTTGGCATCCCTCGGAAGGATATCTCACCTGGAGAAGAGAAATTCATGCTTCTTGGGAGTGCTGCCTGCTTCTTCATGGGGATGCGATCAGTGTGGTTTACGATGCCCAGCGCATTTACTCACCTGTTTCTCGTGATCTTGGGGTATTGATGAAATTATGTGTGGTTAGGGTGCTATTAACTCATTGGCTAAAACTTTGTGGGGTTTGTAAATTTCATTGACCATGTCATTACTAGATGTACACATCTGCTCTAAGGTGTCCAGTGGTATTTGACCCATCATAACTGCCTCGTACATACTTCGATGAACTCCAAGTCGCCATGTACAAACTTGGATAAACAAAGAGACACTTTGCTATTGCCTATGACATGGCTATCATGCAGGCTGATCTGCATGTCAACTCGAACTCCACAGTGATTTCGACCTCCTTGCGTATGCCAATGTCGTTCGCTGAACCACCAGCATCCGAGTTCCCAACCACTCACTTCGCCCACCCCGGTCAGCTCTTCAACAATATTCACCCAAAAGCCACCCAACATTGGTAGGAGCTTCCACAGCCTAAATTTATGGTCAGCGTCTTTCAGTTCCACCGACGCGGTTACAATGGCACCTTTACGCCATCTGTGGCGGCAGGCAGAATACGGCGTGCGGTAGAGGATATCATGAGAAATGCACAGCAGCCTGTGTCAGATCCAAAGGTCTGTATTCCGACAGTAATTGATGAGGGGAAGATACGGGATCGGGACTTTCCTGGCACGTTCTTGGTCTGTGGTATTCCACAGTCCACGTGCGATGCTATTTTCAAGCAACGTATCTGGTCATGTAGCAAGATCACCTTCGAAGCACGACGTTTCGACGACATGTCTCCTCCCACCTATCTCTTCGCCATCACCGGGCTTAGATTTATGAATTCGTTTATGATGCATGACGTACGCGATATCATACAGCGCACTTGGAGCGAGTTGTCAAATCGCGCCGAGATCGTAAGTATTATACAGAAAACAGACCTCAACTTCCATGATCCGGAGTTATCTGACCAGCTGGAGGGTGCCGTGCAAAACTTCATCGATTCCATCGTGGTCGGCATGCTCGATTGAGTGATCATTGAGGCACGATGACTTTTCCCATCACTACCCTGCCGCGGCGAAAAGCCCTACCTCTAATTTTGTTGCTTGGACAAATATACGCAACTTTCTCATGGAGCTGCATCATATGTCTCCACTGGAAACTTGCAGTATCTGTCACACCGTGTCTGTGGGTGCACACGGCTGGTCGCATTGGAGGGGCTGCAAATGCCCATTCCATGATTTGGCAATGAAATCGATCCCTCGTTCTTATAAGAGGCGGTTGAAGTTGATGGAAAAAGATACAAATTGCACGGTAAACAGTGTGTACAGTGCCGTTTTCCACACCACACGGTGTGGCAGATACTGGGGTTATCTAGGCCACTCCTCTCTTGGAATTCTCCTATTTGGGCCTGGTTACTGCATATCTACGCATCTGTTGCTGAAATAACTGCCGGGTCAGACCCTACGTTGGCATACTATAATACCTAGTTCACAAGTTCATCTGACATAGAGTACCAGTGAGTCGAGGTGGTATATGCAGTGCGTAGATGTTCTGCGTGTATGGAAGTGGCAACCAGTGCACGCGCGTCGAGCGTCTCTTTCGTCATCCACGCCTCCATGTCGGTCGCCCTGGCCCCTGCTCCACGCTTGATATAGATAGACTCCTACCTTTGTGCCAAGACCTCCTGAGCAAGTCATGTCAGAGTTGAACGCGGCTGTGATGCATGTCAGCACTGTAAACTATTCAAATAGCTCTGCTATGATGGCAGTACAAGTAGACCTCAGAACAATGACAAAGGAGACGCTATAAGGCTTTCAAGCAGCTTGCCTGCCATGAAGCAAAAGCCCAGAAGATCAAACATTTTTCCTTTTGTTGCAGCTCTTCAGGTTGAAGATACCGCGACCTCTCAGTGGGGATTTGGCCAAACCAAATTCACGTAACTGAAACGCGTAGATGCAAGCTTATGAGTGTTTATTTTTTCCTGTTCTTGTGATAGTTAGGAGCTAAGCTGCAAATATGTGCCGGGCCTCGTGTCCAAGCAGCAAAGGTGGTAAAGCTCTGTTTCTTCTTTCTGTCGCTCCATCTGGCCGCGTGTCGGTGCAAGGTAAGCTGCTTGTTATCACGTCATCGATGTCGACCCATTAGATTAATCTTCACATTTCTATCACCGCGTACCTCACGTGGGTCGTGCAGTGCGTACGGCACGCGGTTCAAAATTAGCGTCATTGCATCCTGACCAACATCCTTGTAAGTCCGGACCACGCAGGACGTTCGTTCGCTCGATCTGCTCTGATCATCTTGCATC
Source organism: Scleroderma citrinum (assembly GCA_029372045.1). Taxonomy (NCBI): domain Eukaryota; kingdom Fungi; phylum Basidiomycota; class Agaricomycetes; order Boletales; family Sclerodermataceae; genus Scleroderma; species Scleroderma citrinum. Next base: position 122,040 of record JARFMN010000030.1, read on the forward strand.
ATCTTGCAATCGCACGACCTATCCACGTTCTTACGTCTGATCGATCCGGATTCCGCAGTCATCAGTAATTTCAAACGCCACGACACCGACACCACTATAGCTATGGCCATGATTGTTACGCCCCACTTTCTCTGTTTCCCGTGAAATCTGGCCTGTGCGTTGCTTTGGGGCACTCGAGCCGCCCTTCATGACCTCGACAAACATGATTTGCGTGCAGGAAAACGGAGCACTGGGTCATATACAACCCTACTCCACGAAACGAGTTACCTTCCTCACGTCTTCCGTCCGTTTACATGAGTCCAACTCCCAAGTTGTCGCAAGCTCTGCGCTGTCGCCGCCCTGCTTTCCTGTTGCTTACAAAGTCGCCAACTATCCTCAATATCGTTCTCCATGGCATGCCTACAAAGCCGAGGGATTGGCTTTGAAGCTAAGGAGCTGGAAACTCCCGGACGTGGCGCAACGTTGTACTATTTCCATGTTCGCCATTGGATGGCAAATGAGGATGTTGAGATGATCGATGAGACACGCTGCCCTCGCGCAGCCTGTAAAATGGTCTTCATTTATGTTCTTCATCTTACCTCTTTCGTCCCCACTCCCGTCACTTCTAGATCGCAATGCTGCCCGGCTGATCTCTACACCCTCGTCTGCCGTGCCTTGAGTAGGAGAGACAAACCCAGCAATGATCCAAAAGACGGATCGGTGGAGGAAAAGGGCACGAAAAAACAGACGACATGGTGTGGAAATGTGGTGGCTTTGGTGTGATGATTTGAGTATTTTGCAGGGGCTCGGTGAGTCTGAACTCACCGCCTCGTCGTGCCCAACAAGCATGAGCGAATGTAATAAAAACGGTAACGGCAAGCATCAGCGAATGCGCAGCAACATGCTTGAAGCACAGGATCGGTTGCTTGCAGGAGTGATGGCAAAAGTTACATGACGGCGGGTGCCTTCCAGCCGCAATGATTGATGATCGTGAAGGAAAGACAGCAACGCCATCGCTCTGGTCGGTTGGCCCTTTCATCCTCGCCGCCAACGCTAATCACGCTGGCGCTCATGCCTTCACCCATCCTTGCTTCACCTGCAAAAAGCCTGCTATTGAATGCAGAGCAGAGCCGGAAAACATGTCGGTCAATTCTCTCCTCGTCGAACGAGGTCACTGTTCTTGAGTTTCCACGATCACCTTGTCCTGCTGCAAGCGTCTCGGTAATTACCCTAAACCGTCGACCCCTAATTTCGGTACCTCCCTTACGAAACCTCCCTCGATACTCTACACGCCATCTTGGCCGTTGTCACCTGTCTCAGAAGAGATCCTTTGTACCTTCCGCCATCTCCGCAGAGCACACGCCAACTCCGCTCAGCTCGAACTTCCGATCGACCACCCCCTTCCACTCATTACTTCCATGTAAACCGCATCAGTCTCAGTCTACGACTCCTACCCTATAGACACCGACGACGTTAATAATGCCTCAGCTGATTGCATCCCTTACCCTCGCCACCACGGCGAGCAGTGGCTGGAGATCAAGGGGACGAAGCTTAAAGAGCAGTTCCAAACGTTCAAGTAAGAGCACAGCGAATGGCGCGTGCTTGTGGCTGGGGAAGCCCGTAAGCCAGGAAAAAGGTGCTTTTGTGGAAGAAGACAAGGCGAAGGCGTATCATGATTGTGCGCTGCGCGCGACGGCCCGTTGACAGACGGTCGCCCTTGTGCCGCATCGCGTACGTCGAAAATTCGCAGCCGAGCTGCCCATGCTAAGCAAACCCGCGTTGGTTTCTACTTGGGATTCTTGAGTCTCGCTTCTTGTCCTCACTCACCATGATACTAGTAACGCCCTTTGAATGTTTATGTTTGATGCATGCTGGCACATATGACATGCGATGAGTCTTTTTTGACGACCTTTATGCCTCACCGATCACTCCTACTTCTGGAATACTTGGTTGCCTGTCGTTACATACATGCCTGGCTTTCGCACCTCGATGCAGTAGTTTAGATACTGGGTATCTCTAAAGTCAAGAAAACCTTAAGCTACACGCAATGTCATTGGATAAGATCATATACATAGTACGCACGAAGACCCGAGACATGTACAGATTACGAGTAAAAACGAGCAGTGGCACCCCTGAATCTATAACGATTGCAAATTTCAACACCTAGGTAGCCTGAATCACTCCTCAGACTTATCTGATTCCCTTTGGCTTCTCTTTAGACACTTTGTTTATGTCCGGGCCACAAAGGAGAAAGTACTCAAAGACGTAGATACTCGGTGAATTGTACCCAGTCCACCTCTTACAGATATCTTCAAGGTCTAGTTCTTCCTGAACGAAACGAACTAAGACTCTGCTTTCCCATAAACCACCCTGTTCTACGTCCTTGATGTCGCCCACTCACTCACTCGGATTGATCACCCAGGCACGAGGTAGCCTCATCAAATTTGTTACCCAGGCCTTCTCCTTTCAATCCCAATGCCATCTATGCTGGAATCAGGCGCCGTTGAGCTTGGCCTGGAATTTCAGGTTCATTCCGAATTCCAAGGGATTACAGAGGAGAGGAGTACGGCGGAGGCGCGTACCCACCAAGCCAAATATATCATTAGCTCACGAACCTTCTGAGTTCGTTAGGACACAGGGTGTGGCCTCATCAGCCTGGCCGCACCAATCCTGGTGGGGACCAAGATCGTGGTGTGAACGACAAGCTGGAAGACGCTGTCGAGCAGCTGGTCCGCGAGCTAGGGTGCACGCTGAAAAGCTATGCCCCAGACCCACCAGTATAACCTGGAGTGGGTAATACTACGCATAGTGACGACGGCTTCGTCAGACCGCGTTAGCCCGCGCGTCGGGTCGCTAGTGCAAATATCTGTACTGTTAGATCTCTAGTACATAGGCCTTCTGGTCTGAGAAATGTCGACTTAAGTGATGCCTGCCCCTTTGGTACGCCGGGACCAACAATTGAACGACAGGAAGATTAGACAATCAGCTTCAGAGAAGAAGTGGGAAGCACCAACTAGGTGCGACCGTAGGCAAACAGACGGATGCCTAACTCACCTGACAAGTGAGGACACACTGGGAAAAAGAAAATTAAATCTGCAACAATTTGCTAATCTGAGCGATGTGTTCCATCATACCAATATCCCAGACTCCTTGAGCCACTATGATCATCTCCCAACTAGTCTACAGAACATTCTAGTTCTCCCAAAGGCAAATCGTCTGATAAGCTCATTCCTCTAAAAATCAGGACATATCCAATATCAGTGCGTCATAATTTCCTTTTTTCTCCAGTGACAGCTGAGAATATGAACAAGTTGATAGCCTATTTGGGTGACTCTTACCACGACTAACTGAACTCTTTCCACAACCACGACAGTGAGTGTCTGTGTAGCCTCTTTTATGGATCAAAGATGAAATGCACTGGGCTCTGACTCTTTTGATGTCATGCATTGCGTTCTGTTGTGAACGGCGGCTTAGAAACCCGTTAACTGATTCTTTGTCTGTCTGTCGATCGAGCCAACACTTACTGACATCGTTATTTGCATGGGTTATCCAAAACGTGAAAACGACAACTATGTACTTAGTGCATCCTCTCAAGTGTACATCCCTTTGTTCGTACGTGTGTGGCTTGCTTGGACATGGCCAACCACTGAGACGTTTGCTTAGCTCTGAACGAGATGCACGTGAGCATGGCTTCGGTCAGAGAGCAGTCTCTCAGTGAAAAGTGCGGACTTGCAGCAGTGTCTACGTAAATCATGATTGAACACCCAGGCAGACTACCACAGACACAATGGATACTGAAGACGGCATATCGTTGCTATGTTTGAAGCATCATGTCATGCTGTCACACCTCCATTCCATTGTTCTCATGTCTGCCCGCCACACACTGGACGATTCCACGGTGGACAGGACGCCACCATCAGAGCCTTTTAACACTGCTAATTGGAGCATTCGCAGATCTAGGGTAGGAGACCTGGTTGACTCTATGATTGAAGGACGGGTGACTCAAAGTGTTGGAAAGCAGGATAAGGTATCAAATTGACCAGCTTGTCCACATTGCCCAAAACATCAAATCGCCATGGATGGTACGCCTCATGTGAACCGCATCCAATTCAGGCTAAATTGTTACAGACCCATTGGCGTTCTAGCCAGGCCCCAAAAACTTTGTGAACAATGAACAAGGGTTGGAAGGGGGAACCAAAGATGGCGATGGCGATGACCAGGCGAACCATAGTGAGATATATTGCCCTCTGAAGCTGGCTTCTATGCCTTATGTCAAGGGAATCCCAGCTGAGCGGTGGACCTATTCCTAAACCGCTATAAGCTTAATACATCAAGATCCCTCGCGACCACATGTCGAATCTACATCAGGTTGGGTTTCACACCCGCGCTCGCATCAGATTGGGTATGATGAATTCAACGAATGGTGGAATTCGAAGACAAGGATGCATGGGGACGACAACGTGATGAGGAAGACCTTATACTTGGCGGTTCCGGATCGAGCAAAGGCAGGCGTCGTGGTCATAGTTTGGAGGATGAATCTGAAGATATCCTGCATTCTGTCGGGCGGCCGAGGACAAGGGTTATTGGGGACGGGTACGAGGAATTGAGGCAAAAAGGGAAGAAATCCCACCCGTTCTGGAATGAGGTCTTGCGATGGCGAGAGTGGTGGCGAGGAGGTTCCTCAAGCGAAGAAGACAAAATTTGAGAGGGAGAGGCCCGCTCTCAACAAAAGAATGACCAATAGTACAGCCAAATCCAAACGCAGGCAGTGGTTAATTGATTACTTAACATTGTCCTTATCACACAATTGATCTGTCTGCAGGTTGTGTCAGAATATTGGTTGCCATATGTCAAACTCACAAGACATTTGATTGAAAGTGATTTTTCATTGATGTATTGGTCGTTCAC
>JARFMN010000031.1:0-120928 GCA_029372045.1 Scleroderma citrinum
TGATGCATCAGTGTGGACCACAAAAGGCTTCTTGAAGTCTGGCAGCCAGAGCACTGGTTCTGAGACCAGGGCCTTCTTGAGTGCTTGGAAGCTTTGTTCTTGCATGGGGTCCCACACATAAGGCACATCCTTTTTTGATAGGTCATGGAGGGGGCATGTGACTTGGGAGAACCTTTTCATGAACATCCTATAAAAATTGCAAAAACCTAAAAAGCTTCTTAACTCATGTAAGTTTAGGGGCATGGCCCACTTGTTAATAGCTTTGGTTTTAATGGGCAAGGGTTCATAGCTACCCTCTTTAGTGATGTAACTGAGGAAATCAAGTTCCTCTGTTTCAAATATACACTTTGAGAGCTTTAATTAAAGGTTTTCCCTTTGTGCAATTCACAGGAATTTGATTACTTGGTGTTGAAGCTCTTCCTTTGTTTTTGCATGGATCATTGCATCATCCATAAATATGATGCTTTGCCTTCCATGGATCACTGTACTGAACTTGGTGTTCATGTATCTCTGGAAGGTTGGCAGAGAGTTAGTCTGCCTGAAGAACATAACAAGGGGTTTGAAAAGATCCCTGGGTGTGATGAATGCTCCTTTCCACTTGTCACCTTCTTTTATCCTAATGTTGGTGAATCCCCACCAGATATCAAACTTGGCAAAATACTTAGAGCCTGTGAGCTCATTGAGTAGTTCCTTTATGTCTGGTAGCAGATACAAGTCTTGTATGGTATACTTGTTGAGATACTGGTAGTCTTGTATGAGTTGCTGTTTGCTGTCTTTCTTTCCTACAAAGAAGACCAGGGCTGCTTGTGGGGACTTGGAAGGTCATATTTTTCCACAGGCCAGATTCTCCTCTAGGAACTTGTCCAACTCCTCAAGTTGGGGAGGCATCAGCTTGTAGATTTTTCCTTTCTTGGGTATCAAATCTTCCTTTAACTTGATCTTGTGATCCAGGAAGGGTCAGTGTTCCAGTAAAGGAACTTCTTTTTCAGAGAATACTTCTGTGAATTCTTGATATTCTTTTGGAAGCATTATTTCTGCTTTTTTTTTGTTTTGGCTTCCAGCTGCATGAATATGGACATGTGCTGGACTTTGTGGTTAGCATCATTCTTGGTTCCCCAACTTACAAGTTTCTGGGTGAACTAGTTGATGATTGGGTTGTGCTCCTTGAGCCAGGGCATCCCAAGTAGGAGTCCTTCTCCATTGCCCATTTTTGTGATGTAGGTGCAAACATGCATGTTCTTGCCCCAGATGCAAACTCTGAAGGTCACTATCCTGTTGACTACTTGATTAGTTTTACCTGTTATGCTTCTCAGCATCCAGGGGTTTTGAATTTTTCTGGTTGAGAGCCCTTCTGGTTCAACCATTCATTCATTGACTATGTTTGTTTCTGCCCCTGAGTCAATTAGAGTTTTGACAGGGAATCATCACAGTTGATTAGGTAGGCTGATCCATTGATAGCTGAGACACACAGGTCTCACTTGTATTGGTAGATGGAATTGACATTTCACTCCATACAGCCTAGTCTAAAAGTCCATTTTTCAGTAGCAGGGGGCATGAGCTGTGATGGAGGCTTGCCCCTTTAAAAATCCTGGGAGGACACACCAGAAGATGAAGGGTGTGTGTCCTCCTTTTTGAGGTGCTCCACTTCCTTCTTCAACTCTTCTATCCTCACTTCTCTGGTTTTGGTCTGTCCTCCTTTTCCTTTAGGGGGACTGGGGCAGTCTTTGCATAGTGCCCTTCTTTGTTGCAGTTGAAGCATGCCTGGGCATTCTGGGACTTCCTTTGGTCTTGCCTTCTGCTGTCTTTGGCTGTGGTGTCAATGTCCATGGCACTGAGGTCTCTCTCCTTTCTATGAGAGTGGTTAGTCCAGTTAGGAGTACTATACCCCTCATTTTTCCATAGGAAATTCTTGTCTGCTTTTGAGGCCTTGCCTTCATACATCCTCATTGTTGCTAAGAATGCTTGGACATGTGTAGCCACTTCTTTCCACTCCAGGATGGTCTTGAGGATCAAACCAAGTTCTAGGATTCTTTGGCTTAAGGATGGGTGCAGCCTCTTTCTGAAGAAGGTGGCTGCTGCAACATCATCTTTGAGGAATCCTGCCTTGTTTAGTAGGTTCTTGAAGTTAGTGATATACTCATCCAATGAGTGCTTGCCCTGTTGGATCTGTGACAAGGTGATTAGTGCATTCACCTGTACATCACTGATCTGGAAGCAGTCTTTCAGTTTGCATTTGAAAGTTTTCAGGCTATCATAGAAGATAACCCCTCTGTCTTCTTTGTCTGTGCCCTTGAAGGTGCACTGCATGACATAAGACTGTTTGAAACTAAGGGCTGAGCCCTTGTCTGTAAATGACAGGATAAAACCTATCTGCTTTTTGTCAGTATCATAGATGTGTTGATTCATACCCAGGTAAACTTTGACAGAAGTGATCCATCCTAAGTACTGTTGGTGATTGTCATCAAATATGATGGGTTTGTTGAGCCCAAGCTCTCTGCCCTTGGCCTTACCACCACCCATAGAGTCATGACTGCTCACTCTGATTGATCCTTGAGCATGGCCTTTACCCTTTTTGGCAGTTGATGATACCTTTGTTTGGTACCAATGAATGATTTCAGCTGGGGATGGCTGCTGTCCTGTGAAGGGGCCCATGATTGAAGCTCCTGATAAAGCTTCCACTAAGATGTCTGCCATAGCCTCTTCTTGTCTTGTAGTAGTAGGCAAATCTGACTTCTCTGACAGGACAGAAGTGAAGAGGGGACCAGCTAGTGGTGTATCAAGGGAGTTGTTATCTGAATCTGGATCTTTCCATTCTTGGTACATTGAGAATTTGGAATCTTCCTCTGATGGGTTGACATCGACTTGAATAGGGGTAGATGTACTGGCTATGAAGACACCAGGTATGTGCTGTTTGGGTTTAGAGTTTTTGTCACTGGGGACATCTGAGGTTACCAAAAGAGGTGGCAGTGGGACAGAGGCTCCTAGATCAAAGGTGGAGGGTTTGAGGTGACTTGCTCTCTTAGGAACAGGGGGTTGGAACTTAGTGTTGAAACTAGAGCTTGACCTGACATAATACCTGTGGACCATGATGGGCTAAAGAGGTGACTAGTGGGAGCTACCCAGGAAAGAGCAGCATGCTAGGGGTGATTAGTAATAAGCTGTCTAATATAGACAGGTGACTACACCAGGTGCCAGCATAGAAGTGACTGCTGTAGGAAGACAACAGGGGGGTGTCAGTCATATGATGATGATGACACCAGGGTGGGTGATCTTTCATCTTGTGTTAAGGCCTTGAAGCATTGAGTGTCCAAGGGCCAAAAATGTTTCTTCAGAACCAGCACTCAAACTCTAACTCTAACCCTACAGCACCTAGTGCTAGTTGTGGGTTCACTGGTATAGATGTTTCTCTTGCAACAGAGCTCTTGGTCCAAAGCTGAGGATTCTTGTCAACACATCCTTAGTGGGTATGATGCTGGCAAGCTCAGGTGAATTGCAAAGAAGATGAAAGATGGGGATACTCCACCATCTTTGTCTACTCTATATATGTTTACAAATCTGCATGGGCACATCCTGGCTGTGCTAATAGTACACATAGTATCAGTCCTTGGGCTGTGCCCACAGTCTGCAGTCAGCTGTGTCCATCAATGAGTTGAAATGTGTAAGTATGAATCAACATAATGCAACTAAGTCATGTGCCATGCATCATATGGGCTTTCACTGGAAAATTGGTGAAGGGTGAAAGCCCATGTAAGTAATACAAGGTAATCATAGAACAAGGAAAGCACAGGGAAACATACTGGTGTATATGAAGGTCCATGAAGTGTCTGTTGGATAATGTATGAGTCAAAAGGGAAAAGGAAACTGACATGTTACTGTTGTGCCATAACACTAATCCAAAGAAGAAAGTCCCTGTGCCTACCAAGAAACATTGCTGCCAAGCCACCAAAATGGCAAATTGCCTCTGAGTGCATATTGGACTTGGCATCACTTGCTTTTGAACACTTTCAGATGTTTTCTGGGCTTTGGAGGTGGGACTGTTTAATGTATTGCTATTGTACTGTGGCACTAATAATGAATACACATGTGATTGTGATAGTACTAGAACTTGTGTGACCTAGCAAGGCCTAGCAAGGCACAAGATCTGAGTGCACAATGTGTGATGTGTGCTAGCCCTAGCAAGCCCTAGCAAGGACTTGCTAGGCAAACATACTTGTCAAGGTATCACAGCAAGGACAGTGGCTTGCCAAGAAAGTGTATTTTCTTCGCAAGGACTGCTAGGTCTAGCAGTCCTAGCATGGTCTTTCAGGGCTAGCTAGGGCTAGCTAGATTCAGCCACTTTTGCTGATGCAGTGAAGGATACCCTGTATGTATGGGAGAACAGCAGCAGAAGCTTTCAAAACTCTCAAAAGAAAACTCTTCAGAACCAGTCTTGCAGCTACTGGACTTCAAGAAGCCTTTCATTGTTCATACTGGACGCTTCTCAACTTGGAACTGTGGAGCTGTCCTCAGCCAAGAGGGATCCACAGATGGATCAAATTACACCCGTGGTGCCTACCTTTCTCAATCTCTGATGAGGGAGCAGAGTAGAACTACCAAGTCTATGACCTGGAAGTTACTAAGCGGTCATTCATGTTTCTAAGAGTGGTAGCAAACTTACCATTTACTAAGGTGCTGGTTGCACCTACAATGGTTTACACAGATCAACAGAACATGACTGTATTTCCAGAGAACTGCACAAACTCATGCCATCGCCAGTCTTGCTGGCAGGCCACTCTGCCAGCCTTCCCACTACAGCTCATCTATATATCAAAGGAAGACCAATATCCTCACTGGATGTCCTGGTTCCAGAATGGTGAATTTCGAGGCTGAAGAACGGCCACCAACCACCCTTCTGCCTGAAGTCCTTTATGGCTCCGAGGCTAGAGGGGGTAGAATATCCATAAAAATCCCACACATCTCATGACTGTATTGGCAGATTGTTGCCAGAAACCATGCTAATTCCTAACAAATCACTGGACAAACTTCAGCTTCCCCAAGAGACCGTTGACAGAAAGGTGTCCATCTGAGGAAACATCAAAGACTACTGTCATTGATGCAACAAGGGCTATCTTTACACCTTCCAGTAGAACTGATGGGTAGAAATACTAAAAGAAACAGAAGCACTCTACAGATTAAAAGAACTAAACAACAAAAACAACAGTAAAGGAAAAATATATGTAAACAAAAGAAAGAAGAAAGGAAGTGTTATGAGAGTACCATGATCTACAGGCCATCCTGGCCACCCATGATGGTTAAGGCAATGACGAAGAAGCATGATCAAGCGTCACATGGGCTGGCTGATGCATGCTGAACATTCGCCAGGGCGTCTGCAGGTGTGTGACATGCCATGAGTGCATCAATCACAGGTAAACATGCATCCGACAGCCCTGCCAATTACTCCCACACAACATGCAGGTCATGGATACTCCCTTCCATTTGAAGCAGCATTCCCAGGTTTGATCTGGTAACCTGACCTCCTAATTGCATGTGGCAATGATGGCATACTCACAATCGTACCCCAAGGACTAATGAGCGGATAGCCCCTTTGAGATAAAAAGTCTCTCTGGTCAGTGGCTACCTGATTGGAGCTCCTGATTCAGAATGTAGGTGCACATCCACAGATGTGTTCCATGTTTCAGCAAACTGACTCCTGTATGTCATCAACTCCCAATCAATGGAAGCACAGCATGCTTCCACTACTGAAGTCATCCAATGGTCTACCAATGGAGATTGGAATGTCCATCCCCAGAAGCTCAGTCTTGGAAAATAGTAGTAGTACCTGGAGGGTGGACAGAGCTATCCTAGTTCAGAGACTTCAACGTGGGAGTTCACTGAAAACATATTATAAATCCCTGCAGGTCTCCAGAATATCAGTGCTACCACAGAACCATCCCCCTATACATGCCACTGCCACCATGCTTCCTTGTAAGAATGTCTTCTGGCTACAAGACTTACCCCAGCCATAGCCACCCACAAAGATGTCTACCAGGCTATTGCTTCCCAGTTCTGGAAGCTCCTCAACCAATGACCTTGCAGATCCCTATCTTGCCCCTGAAACCTTCATTCCCAGATGTGCGTTCCTCACTGAGGAGAAGCTATGCCCCCAAGACAACAATCACCTTCACCACTCCTGAGTGCACCTCATTCAAGAGACCAGCCTGGTGCCTCCCCCAGTCTCCATGCCAGCCATCTACACTGCCATGCATGGCAGAGACTATGGCAGTACAAAGTACAGGTCATACCCCTTTCTCCCCCTATCACTCATCCTGCTCCTCATGAGCCAACCCACGGGATATTGATTACTCAAGCTCTGACAAGCACCTGCCAAGGGCAAATTCCTAGTCAACTGACTCAGCAGGGTACCCCAAACCTGGTGAACCAAGCATCAACAAGTTAAATCAGCTACATTAGGGTGCTTAATAACTTTGAAATTGTGGGACTGCATTTGGCTGCTCTGAGCACACTCATGGCCATAAGTGTCTGTGGATGCTGCTCTCAGGTCTTCCAGGACACTGAAAGGATAGCCCAGCAAGAGTAAATGCCATAGTTGTCTGGTGGAGCTAACCAGGACACTTCCTTTCCCCCTGAACCTCTGAAGCAAAGGTGACAAGGGAGAGACATGTGCATCAAGATTATGGAGACTCAATGAGGACTAGATAAGGATGGTGTCACAAGCTATTCAGACCTGGTCCCTACTGATCACTTCATGACTCCTTTCCTGACAAAAGGAAAGACCTGGCTGTTCCGTGGTACTCCCCTCACCTCCACTGCCCTCTATCACTGACTGCTCAATAAGCAGATGCCCATACATGTCTGCAAAGCAATTGCCACCTTGAGACATCCGCTGTGCCCACCCACACTGGTGGACTCATCACCATGATAGTGTACCCTCGATAGTAGCTTTCAAGTCAGCAGCCCTGTCAACCTCTGCTGCCCTCCACTCTGCTTCAGCCCAAACCCCCTTTATATCCCATCAGGTTGAATCTAACACTCTAGAGGACAGCCCCAGAGCTGACATTACAGATGTCCTCAGTGCACACTCCGACACGGAACATGTTCAAGTATCATCAACACTGCCTCTATTATGGCAGATGCACTAATTGCTCACATGGTGGGCCTCACTGCCTTGGGCCCAGTGCTTCATGGCAGTGGTGAAGGACAGATCAGGCCAAACTGAGGAGCTCTACAATGCAACCACCACCATGTGCCTCCTTGCTACAGTGCCAGGTGTTTCACTCCTAGATTCCTGAGCAGTTACTCCCAGAGCCCTGGTACTTCCTGTGCTGGGAAAGAAGGACATCCCACCCTCACCCCTTGTACAGCTACCACCCCAAGATGCTGACTGTTGACTGTACCATTGACTATAGAGGCACAGGAAGAGGTGGGAGCACAACAAGTCCCATCCCTACTAGGGACATAGGGATGCCTTTCATAGATGGAGGTGGGTCCAGGCCCTGATCAGGTTGATTGAAATGTAGAGAGGGTGATGTTATCATATAACATTTTCCATGAGCCCTATCATCCTCCTGGAGCTTACTCCTCACTAAGCACTTTGCAAACATCATATGTTACCCTTTCCTTGTTTACCTTTCACCCATCCCTAGGCTGAGCAATGTATGTTCCGAACACTGAACTCTGACCCATATTTCCTTCCACAGTCATGTACTCCTAGGTCTTGATCATGTGACTGCATCAGGGGCTAGGTAACTGAAAGCATCATGAAGGAGAAAGCCATTACTGACTCATTACCTTCATTTGATATTCAAAACAGACTACATGAACTGTTTTATGTCTGACTCAATGACTGTACATCACTACTCAGGTGTCCCTATTAGTGCAGTCATGCTTACATGGCTGTTGTATGAAGTATATTAAAGTGTGAAAGAGAAGATGGATTACCCCATCTTTCATCTCCTTTTGCACCAGTCACATCTCTGCAATTCCCCTCTCTGTACCAACTGAGTTTCTGACAGGGGATTTGATCCAGACGCCAGGCCTCTCAACCAAGGCTTCCATTTGCCTAACATGAAGGAGTTCCCACACCTAAACCACTAGATGTAGGTAGGTCCAGCTCAAAACACCTCTAGGGTTAGGGTTCTTCACTCATAGTACTAGTTCATCCAATGTGTTAAGTCTTTTTTGAGCCAACAATGTAGTACTGGGTCTATTTTCTTGTCTATGGATCAGGGATATAGGGCACTTTGTAAAGTTGGAATAACCACAGATATTGCACCATAATGCCACACCTTATCTGCAGGTGCCTTTTGACTTCAGAACTTGGTCACATGGATATATGACGCACACTACAGGCATCACACTGTCTGCAGGTATTTCAACGTTTACTTAAGTGACATGGACTAAACAGTTCCTAACCTAGCCCTAGCCCTGAGTGTATGAATTGACGATACTTACCTTGGCTGTTGTAGGGTTGGTCCATGAATCAAGTGATTTGGATAGGAATTGATAAGTAGCAGCCATTTGGAAATGACATGTCATGCAGACAGTTGTTTGACTTAAAGTTTTGATTACATATATTGACCTCTGGCATGCTGTGATATCATTACATACATCCATCAAGGGTTCTATTATGTTACCTTTATGTAATGAGTATCCACCAACATATATAAACCCCACCACCCTCTCCTCATTTTCTCATCATCATCATGAAATCCATTTCCACCTCTCAAAGACAAATATCATCTCTTGCCTCTCTTGGCCTGTCTACTAGGAAGATTGCCTCACAGACTGGTCTAGGAAGCTACAGTATCCCAGGTTCTTCAGGAAATCCAACCAGAGAGGCCTAGGCTTCATGGTGGTCACCTTCCAAGCTTCCTCCATCAACAAAGGGCCATTGTCCAGCAAATCCTTACTGGCAAGGTCCAAAATGCTGTTCAAGCCACTCATTTCATCAACTCTATTGTTGATAGTCCTGTTTCTTCTTAGACAGTGAGGAATACCCTCAAAGAACCCTCATTGAAGACTGTGGTGAAGAAAAAAAGCCATTGCTTTCTACTGGTCACAAGAAGAAGAGGTTAGCCTTTGCTCTCAAGTATCAGCATTGGACTGTGGAGGACTGGAAAAGAGTTATATGGTCAGATGAGATCAAGATCAACAGGATTAGGTCAGATGGACAAGAGTATGTGTGGAAAAAGAAGGGTGAAGGGCTTATTTCAGAGAGGTCAAAGGTACAGTCAAGTTTAGAGGAGGTTCACTCATGGTTTGGGGATGTATAGGGTGGAATGGTGTTGGGGTCTTGAGTGAGGTTGAGGGAAGGATGGATGCTGAACAGTATGTGGCCATTTTGGGAGCAAGGTTGCTTCAAAGCATGGAGGAATCTGAATTCCAGAAGATGACATTATCTTTCAACAAGATAATTAACCCAAGCATACCTCTAGAAGAGCCCAGAAATGGTTTGAAGAGCAAGATATCAAGCTTTCTAGACTGGCCTGCACAATCTCCAGACCTCAACCCAATTGAACACACTTGGAATCACCTCAAAAATCTCTCTCAGGTTATGAGAGTGCTCTCTACAGGAGTTCATCAATTGTAGGAAAAGGGTGGTAGTGGAGTGGGGGAAGATTTCTGTGGAAGAGTGTCAAAATGGATAGGAAGCATGCCTAGAAGGGTTGAAGCAGTTATCAAGGCCAAAGGAGCCTGCATACCAAGTACTAGATGGTTGGATTTTTGTAAAGTCAAAACTGTCTGCATGACATGTCATTTTCAAATGGCTGCTATTCTATCAGTTCTTATCCACATCAGTTGATTCTTGGACCAATAGAAAGCCAAGAGTAAGTATGTTATTCCATACACCAAGTTAGAAGCTAGGTTAGGGCTATTGTGTTTGGTCATAGATAATGTAAAACATGCTAACATGTAGACAGTTTTTTGAGCCACTGTGTGTACAGTGCACTTCCAAAACCATTGCAATGTTTAACCCCTAATGCAGTGTGTGAAGCACATTGCAATCTCTGCAATGGGGAATTTTGACTTAGCCTTGGTGAGAGGCTCATAAACTGCATGCTTCCAAACATGATTCACTCCCTGTGAGGTCATGTGATTCCATCCAATAGCTGTGGAGATATACATATTTTAAAACAGTAATACCATTGCAACAGTTTTGCACCTTTTGATATTTAAGGTATATTAGTACTTGGCGTATAGGCTCCTTTTGCCATTGAGGACAGCCTCAACCCTTCTAGGCATACTCTCAATCAGCTTCTGACACTCCTCCACTGCTATCCTGGGCTTTCAATCCTCTTGAATTCTATTCCATAACTCATGCAATCTCATTAAGAGGGTGTTCATGATCTACTAGCCTTCTTTTGAGAGTAACCCCAGAGATGTTCAATGGGGTGTAAGTCAGGGAGTTTAACTGTGCAGGCCACACCATAGGTCACACACCCCTGAATCCTGCTCCTCCAGCCATGTCTTGACAATTCCTACAAGTAGTGCAGGATGACAAAATTGTCCTGTTGAAAAATGATGTCAGAAGGATTAAGATCATAGAACTGCAACAAATTTAACAGTTCATTACCTTCAAAATCTGAAGGTTAAAGATCATCCATCCATCCTGTACCATCAATCTTGCTATTAGCATAGCCAACTCCTTCCAAGTCATACACCCTAAATCATTACAGAACCTCCCCAAACTTGACAGTCCCTTGCACCCAACCTGTTGTTATTCAACCTTTCACCTAGCTTTTCCCATCATTTGCATCCATCTGACCCTAGGTGATTGATCTTGGTCCATGCCCAGACCATACAACATTCTTGCCCAGTCTTCTAACAAGTCCAGTCCTTATGGGGCATAAGCACAGTCTAAGTGAGCCTAAATTTTGATGCTTGGCTGGGAGAAGAGGGTGTTTGGACTTGACTACAGCTTTCATTCCAGTCTTCTTCAAGTGCTGGTGCACTGTGGAACTTGTAGAGAGCCTATGGGTTCATCATGGACAACATTTGTAAGGGCTTTGGTCAGCTTGATGTAAAGACATTCTCTGACCTTGCCAGAAGAGATACAGTGGCTTAATAACATGTCAAACATGTTTGCAGACATGTTTTACATTGAATTATGACTAAACAGTAATAACCCCCTAGTCCCTAGCCTCAGCCATGAGTGATATGGTCATGAACATTGCACATTTATTAATCCATGCAATCAAGTTACTACCAGATATACCTGGATACACATTGATATGCATGCCTTTTGAGTAGGAGAATGACATGTCACATGATGAGTTCCCAGTTTGAAATAAAGTGTTGGATATATATATTGACCCCAGACATATGTGATTAAGTGTGTATCTTAGTTTATACATCCAATCACATCAAATATCCTTTGATGTTACCTTTAAATGTAGTATGATGCAAAATATTATAATACCCCACTACTTGTCTTGAAGCTCATGTTATCTCATCACAGCCAGTTTGATTTTCCCTCTGACAAAAATCATCTCTGCTTCTCATAGTACCCCAGGCTAGGAATTGCCTCACTGGTCTAGTCAAAAGCATGTGGTGGTTATTTGGCTTCTCACTTTCACTAGTGAAGTAATTCCCTGTCAGGAAACAGATTTCCATGTGAAATTGAGCACTGCAGTTAGGGTCTAAACATTGCAACCCTAGAGAGGCATCTAGGCTTCATGGAGAGGTTGCTACCCTTCAGCTAGTCCTCCAAAACAAAGGACATTGTCCAGCAAATCACTTATATGGCAAAATGTCCAAAAATGCTGTTTCAAGCCTCCTTTCATCCCAACTCTATTTCATATGTAGGTGTGTCCCATCATAACCTCAAAGCATATTTGGGACGAATTTCCTCACACATGCCCCATTGAAGGCTGTGAGCTGAAGAAATTAGATAGCCATTCAACATAATTCTCATTTGGTCACACTCAGAAGAGGTTAGCCTGTGAGTCAAGCCATAGTATTAGTGTGCTTTCCACAGACAATAGCACAGTCAGACAATTGGATATGGCTCAGGTATGTGTGGTAGAAAACAGTTGGTCCAGAAAATTAACAGGTTTGGAAGGAGATTTGAAGATTTGAACTCAAATTATGTAAAATTTCACTGCTTAGACTGTAGAATAGTCAGCTACACTTGTATACATACATGCTGGCTTTACATGTTACATACATGATATTACCATCAATGACAACAACCATACCATCCTCATGTACATAATAATCACCATTGACAATGATGAAAATAACACCCATACAACATGTAAGCCATTTTTGTCAATGTGTGTGAGATTTCATGGATATATTGTGTTAGAAGATTCTTTATCTCCTTCAACATGAAGCAAAGACAAGGACTCCTGCCATCAGCCCATGTTCATTGTCTTTGAAGTGCATGATATCAAGCTTCTACTGCTACCTTTTGTCTACAATCACCATGGCCTCAGAAAGGTCTATTATGTGTACTATTGTAAATTAGCCCATGTTTGTGGATTTTCCCTATGAAATACAAATATTGACCACTGAGTGCAGACTATTGAGTGATCAAGTATGGGATGCCTACCAGAAGAGGTCAACTGGTCATATTTCTATTGTTACTAGATGACTATAAATGATCCACACAACTTATTGGCTAAGGTATTGTTTGAATCCCCTTATGCTTAGGTGTATCATCTCATTATCAATTAATTTGACCTTGCTCACTGCCATATAATTTCTCTATATTTGAAACTTGTTGTGATTCTGTAATTGACCAAAACTAAATGAATTCACTGACCATGCTGCCATGGACTGTGAGAAGAATGCCAATATTGTTTGAAATACTTAACCCCCAGACTTTATTTTAACTGGCTGCTAGTTTAGTCACTGTGACTGATATTTTCTTGCAGCTTATCACTAGATAATGTACAAGAAAAATATGTTGAAGTTCTTTATACATTGTATTAGACACAAGTTATTTCTCATCCAGTGTCTCAAATTCAGTCCTGGACAAAACCAGTGATCTATATATATATAGGGCCTGCCTTGGAGCAATATCTCCATTGCTGTTAAGAACATGAATGTCCAGTAGATGAGAGGCTTAAAGTGTGCAGGATGTCCCATCCAGCATTTTATAAGGATGGGATGTCCTTGAGTAGCTCAAAGCTCTACAGACATCCCATTGCTCTTTTATATATAGGTGGAATGTCCCACAATAGCCTCAAAGCTTTTGAACTGCAGACATCCCATTGCTCTCTTTTATGTAGGTGGGATGTTCCATCATAGCCTTCAAAGCTCTCATGCAAACATCCCATTGCTCTCATTTTGTATATCAGCAAGATAGGGATGTTCCCCAATAGCCATCCAAAGCTCCATGGTACATCATTTCTCTGTTTTTATATGTTGATGTCCATACATTGGATAATCTAAAGCCCCATCAGAGTGAATCCTAGTTGCTGTAGTTTTTTTTCATGTAGCCTAGTGATGTCCCATTGCAATGCACTTTCAAAGCTCCCATTAGAGATATCCCATTGCAATGGTTTTATAAGTGAATGTCCCAGGAATAGCTTTCAAACCTTGAGACATCTCATTGCTCTCACTATGTAGGTTGAATGAAACATCATAGCCTTCAAAGCTCTCATGGGACATCCCATTGCTCTTATATTTATATAGTTAGGATGTCCTACAATAGCCAACAAAGCTTGATGGTGCCATGACCTCTATTGCAGACCTTTTTATATAGGTGGGATGTACCATAATAGCCTCTTCAAAGCTCTCTGTTGGACATCCCATTGCTCTCTCTTTTATATAGGTGAAATAGCCTCCAAATCTCCTATGGACATTCCATTGCTTTTTATATATAGGTGAGAATGTCCCATAATGGACAAATTTCATATGGAGTTGTATCCCATTGCATATTCTTTGTATATAGGTGAGATGTCAAATAATAGTCCTATGAGACATCCCACTGCTCTCTTTATAGAGGTGGGTCATTCTTCAAACCACCTTTTAGACATTCATTTCTCTCTATTTTTTATATAGGTGCATTACTTCCTCATAGCCTCTAACATATCCCATTACTCTCTTAGTATATAGGTGGAGACAGCTTTCAAACCTTAGTGATCTCAGAGTACACTAGAGTTCAAGGAAAACATCAAATAGGATAGTGGTTGCACTCCATGATTATGAATTGTTTATGTGACTCCTTGATGCCAATTTCCTGTCTAACTTCAGGATTCTGAGTCAAACAAGGGTTTAGGTAGTGCAGTCAACATTCAACTAGTGGTGGTGCATAGAATGTTCAGTTGCTCAGTTGACAAGATAGTTGCTGCCCTATTGGGTCAAGACACTCAAGTAGAGGAAGTGAAAATAAAACACATATGAGACAATGCATAGAAATATCAGTGATTCAAGTCAAGAGACAATACTAGGGAGATAAGTTATCAACATATTGTACATGATGTAAAATGAGTGTGTATCAGACACAGAAACAATAAGATTGACAGAAGGTAAGATATGGGCTGAGTCACAAACTAAGCACTTCAGGTCAGGCTACCTGACTTGCCCAAGGGAAGAACATGATCATCCACAACACATTGTGAGAGAGGCTGAAACCATGGACCAAAGTAATTAATCTCATACAATTCACAAGGAATAGGATTGAGCCATGCATGCCTTCTGGTTTGATGCACAGGCCCCAAGGACCAGAATTCAACAATAGGTAAAGGAGAAAGAACTGTGTGGGGAACAGAGGGCCAGTAAGGACAGAAAGTACTGGAGGCCCAGGAACAAGAGATGATCAAGCTATATGATGGTGGTGTTTAAAGCAGCTGGCTGTCCAGTTGGCATTGAAGAAGCTGCTTTTGTAGTGGTCACTAAGCCATAAATGTCATGATAAAAGCACAGTAAGGGTGATCATGACTCAACAACCATTTACATGATGTACATGACAATGAATAAGTCCATCATCATGGTTATGGCCACTCCATTACAACAGGTACATGGTAGCATCAGTGTGGTGGATTTTGACAATTCATAGTTATTGTCACAGCCATGTTTGAGGTGTGGTGATGAAGACAAAGCATCCTTGAATCCCTTTGTAACCCAACTGTATAGCAAAGCATCAAATATGAAGTCACCTTGCTTGCAAGATTTCTGGCACCCCATACTCATATTTCCATTGATGCAAAAATCCAAGCCAAAGAATGACTCACTGCTCCTGGTTTGTTGGTATGCACCTGCCCTACAACATCAAAGTGTACCCAGTCCCTCATATGGATCATTGTTCATCTTCCAACCAGTATTCTTGAAGCTTGTTTAGTCAGCACTCACATCTCCACCAATGTATTCAAAGAAATCTAAGTCTAGCATGAAGAAGACAGTTGGCAATATGGTGTTTGATGGTACAACCAGGCCATTATGCAAAAGCATTCAAAACAATTTTCAGGAAGTTGAAAGAGCCAATTACACCCATTAGCAACCACAAGAAGAGCCAAATGGACTGTTGAAAAGGTTGCTGGAGGTGAAAAGCAGGGACAAGATGTACAGACAGTTCATACAAGTGACAATGACTTACAGACACTAACAAAGTGAGTTCAGATGGCTATCAGAATGATATAGGAGTGCATGGGTTGACAATATGCATTGATAAATCAATGAGACTGGTGGCAACTGGAGCCATGTGATTGAGAATGCAGATGTCCTGAATGAGCTGACAAGAATCACTATTACATTGATTGAACAGAATGATGCTAAAAATGCAGGCATGTACACTGAACATATGACAACTCATTTAAACAATTTAAAATGTGTTATCAGCCATGAATAGTGAGTCAGTTGCAAAGATTACTTATTCATCTTTCTCATTCCAACACATTAAGAGACAAAGAAACTGATTTAGGTATTTGAAGATAGTGTTTAAAAGTCTAGTGCAGACCAGTTGCAACCAGCCCAATCAGAGTGGTCTTTTAGCAGCCTTTTATCCTCCAAGGTAGGCAACCTGCAAGTGAACTAGACTGGTTTGTCAGTTCAATCCAGTTCAGTTGCTGGTCTTTTGTGGTCCAGCAACTGAACTTTTAAACATGAAGTATTGATCATCAATGCATAATGGCAGAGCCTGAAGGATTTCCTGGTCCCCCATCTGCATGTTTTTCCATCACCAATGAGGGCTGTAGATCCAATGATGAGTCAAGCATATAATATACTACAAGTTATTCAAAGTGGTTATTGTGTAGCCTGGAGGTGATGAAAAGTTTGAATAAGGACCTCAAACACCTAGGCATGTATGGGCCATCCCAACACAACATCTCATCCCAGGGATGGGATGACAATCAATACTAAACAGAATGGGAAATCTCAGATGAGAAGAAGACTATTAAGGCTTTGTCTTTGGACAGAAGCTGAAATGCCTTTCAGAACTGGTGCCTAATCCTAACCCTCTAACTCCTAAGGTCCTAGACTCTTGCAGCCACATTACAGGTCTAGCAGTCTAGTGGGATCCTCCTGGTGGCAAAACTCTTGGTCCAGTGGTAGCCTTGCTCTATGCCTAGGTCCTCAGTTGGTACAATAGAGTAGAGACTATGTGAATTGCAAAAGGAGATGAGAAAGATGGGGATTCCATCTTCTGCCTGTTCACTATATACTGTTACAAAGACTGCATGGGCATAACCCAGCTGTGCTAATAGTACACAGAGTACTGTTAAAAGGGGCTGCATGACTGCAGTGCAAGTCTGTAGGCAGCTGTGTCTGTGGATGGATCAGTATGACAGAGTATGAGTAGATGTGATGTCAGGTCATGTGATCATGAAGACAAGGGCTTCCACTGAAAATTGACAGTGAAGGGTGAAAGCCTGTACATGAGTATCATACAAATAAGAACAGAGGAAAGAGAACAGTAAATGAGACATACATGGTAGGTGGAGTCAGTCCTGTGAAGTGTCTGTTGGATAATTGTAACTGCAATGTCATGAGAAAGGATAGCAGAAAACATGTTACTGTGTGAGGCATAACATCACCCCCTTCTAAAACTGTTTGTCCTGAGCAGGCAGGCCTGTGCCCTGTGGACAACCAATAAGGGCATACCAGGCTCCCAGTACTGGCCTGCTAGGGTCATGTGTTCCCATCCTCCAGTGCCTGAGCCTACTGCAGTCAAACACCTATGTATACATACAGGGGCCCTTCCAGCACATTCTTCTTTCAGCAAGGTAGTACCAGAGGTCTGGGTTGACCAGCAAGGGCATAAAGGCCTTGTTCAGGAAGAGATGCCACAGTAGTGGTGGCATTGTAGAGGCATTGGTCCATTGGCCTATCTGTCCAGACACTGGAAAGAACCTAGACCACAATCCATGATTGTCATTAGTGAACTGTTGGAGGCAGCTCAACTAAGATGGAGGCAGTGTGAAATACTCCATCTCAGAGAACTGCTCAGTTGGAGATAGGGGCCATAGGGGGTGAGAGGGTTCTTGTTTGCTCAGGTAGCTCTGGGTCAGCAGCTCAAGGCTGCAGAAACTCTAGCTGGTTGAGGATGGCCCTGGGGGGGAGTTGGGTTGATGGGACCTCTCCATGGAGGGACTGCCCACTGGTGCAGGAGGTGAGCAGTGGTGGGTGGCTCTGACTTGAGGCCCATAGAATCCACTGTTGTCAGAGGTGAAGTCCACCACAACAGGTGGGCAAGCTTGGCCTAGGTGGGCCCATTCCTGGCACACTGGGCATCATGCTCTTCTAATCATTGGAGTATCAGGTCATGGCAGTGTGGGATGATTTCTGGGAAATCACCATGGCCACTGTTTCTGCATTGCTCAAGAAAGGAATGAAAGTAATCAGCAATGTGGGGGCTGAAAACCTCATGCACAATACCAATGATCTGCCTCTGCATGTCCATCACCTCTAGTATCTCTTCTCCTGTCACCTTTCTTTCTCTGATGGCAGCAGGGTGTTGGTGAGGTTGGAGATGACCATGACTCCTACTTGGTTTGCTATGTTTTCAGCAGTCCTGGAAAGCTTTCAGACAGCAACCATAGACATTCATGTTGTGTGTGCTCACCATCTGAGTGTGTCCCATGACTCAGAGTTATTAAGCACACCTGCAGCTAGTGAACTCAGCTGATGTTTGGGGAGAGGGCTGAGAGGACAGAGGATTCAGGGAGTGTGGATAGTCATAGGTGGGGTGGCAAACTCTGTGGCTGCAGTTGTTACTACTTTCTGCTGGTAGGAGGGACAGTGATGGTGATAACAGGGGGACATGGGGTACCACCTTTGTTGTCCATGCTGTGCACTCTGCCTATCCCCTGCAAAAAAATGTGGGGGTGGCAAGTATGGGAGCTGCATGGGGTGTGTGAGATGCTCTGGGGTGGCAAATGGGTTGATGGCCCTATTGGAGGTGGACCATACCTGGGGAAGAGGTGGGGAGATAGGCCTCTCCTGTGAGGTCATTGAGATTGGATAGACATGGCTTTGGTAGATATCTTCATGATGGTTGTCTGGGATGTTGTAGCCTGAAGACATTTGGAGTATTACTGTGTTTCTGGATATGTGAGCAGGAGGTGGTGGGTGTGTTGATACTTGGTGAGGGCTTGGGGTGCATTTTTTAAAGTGTTCAGTGGTTCCCAAGTGTTTCTGGAATTGGGTATCCTTGCCACTTCACCAGGTACTTCAGTTTTCAGTGATATGACTCATGTTTGAGAACTTTTTCCACTTCCCATTCATTGTGTCCATCAATTTGGTCAGGGGGCTGCAGGATAGGGGTGTTCTTGTTGATCTCTGTGATGACATATGGAGTCAATTTACTGGCATGGAACATGTTGTGAATGTGCCAGCTTCTTGGTAACTCAATCAGAAATTGACCAGGAGACCTTCTCAGTAATTTCAAATGGAGCCATATCTTCTTGGGCTAGTTTCCTCTTAGAGGATGTCTAAATGGAGATTGGTGGCTTCTAACCAAACCTTACCACCAACTTCAAATTCCAAGTACCCTTGTCCTCTGTGTCTTTTCAGCATAGCCTCTTGTATGTTTTTGTGTGCAATGATCACTTGATCTTGCACATTGTGGCCAGCTTTTTCCAGGTCTTTCTTCTGGACAGGGCATGTTCTTGTCAGGTTTGATGGATAGGAGGTTGGCTTGTAGCCATATAGAGAAAGTATGGGGTTTGCCTGTGTGTGGAGTGAATTCAGAGTTGTGGATGAACTCAGCATCTGCAAGATACCAAGACCAGTTGTCAGGGGTCCTTTTTGAGGCATACATTTTAAGGAAAGTTCCAACTTCTTGGTTGACTTATTCAGGTTCTCTGTTAGACTGTGGTTGATAAGCTGTTGTGGCTTTCATTTCAATGCCCAGGCTGGCATACAGGTCCCTCATGAAATGCTGACATGAACTGTGGCCTCTGTCTGAGATGACAGCCTGGAATCACCAAATCTGGGATACATGTGAGTGTGGAAGAGGTTGGCTATTCCTACTGAGTCCACATGGTCTTATTGGTTGGGAGTATGACTGCCTTTCATCAGACCTTGGTCCACAATCATGAGGATGGAGTCATTTCCTTGGGAGTCAGGAGAGATCCATTATGAGATCAATAAGATCTGCTTAAAGGGAAAGGGGACTTTGACACATCATGTGGGGTATTGGTGGCATGGTTGGGTGCATGTTGACCTTTGGATGCCTGGCATGTGTGCACCTGTGTATGTATTTCATATATCAGCATGCATTCTCAGCCAATACACATGTGTCAAGTCATTTTCTTCATCATGGCTTTCACTCTGGGGTGTCCAGACAGTTGTAGATCATGGTATTCTTTTAGAACTTCTTTCTTCTGTTTTCATTTATGTATATTTTTCCATTGCTGTATGCTTCTTTTCTTCTATTCTTTGATTTGTAGATGTTCTGTTTCCTTTTTAGTATAGTACTCCATCAAGTCCATGGCAGATAGGTTATAGACATGTTTACCTGCACCAGCAGTAAGTCTTTGATTTTTCCTCAGATGAATGCCTTTCCGTCTTTTGCTGTGCTGGTTGATGGACTCTGTGTAAACTGCTGGGAATTTTAATGGTTTCCGTGCAAAATACCAACTATGCAAATACAGTGTTAAATGCTGTGGATTTTTATGGAATTCCCTACTCCTTTAGACAGGAAAACCAAAAGACTCCAGGAGAAGCAGTGGTCAGGGGCTAGCTCTTTGGCCTTCAAAATTGACCATTCCACAACAGTCACCACATTGGGCAGCACATTGGACTTGCCCTTGATACAAAGATGAGTTGCAGGGATAAGCCTGCAGTGTGACCCGCCATTGCAACCATTGAAGGGGCATTAATCACTGTGGTTCTCTGAAATATAGTCATATTTTGATGATCCAGCATAGATTATCATCAGTGTGCTACATGGCATTAGTAGATACATTTGCCACTCCTTTAGAGTGTGCATATGACAGCAAGTAATCCCAAGTTGTAGACTTGGTAATTTTGCCTGCCCCATTCAGGACCGAGGATGAAAAAGCACAAGGGTGGAGGTACCATCTGGTATAGCTTCTAACTGACTGAGGACTTCACTCCAGTGCTGAGCTGTGAGGTATCCATATGGAATGATGAAAGACTTCTTGAAATCTGGGAGTCAGCTGAAGAACTGGTTCTGAAGTAAGGACTGCCTTTGTTCAGCTTTGTCACTGCTTCCTCTTGTGCTGGGGCCTCAGGCACATAGGGGGCATCCTTTATGACTCATGGAGGGCTGGCAAGCTATTTGTGAGAAACCTTTCATGAACATTCTGTAGAAGTTGCAAAAGCCTAAGAAACTTCTTGAGTCTTGTAAGTTTTTGAGTGTGGCCCATTCCTTTGACTGGCCCTTTAGTTTTTACTAGTGAAGGCTCCATAGAAGCCTTCTTTGACATATATCTCCGAGGAAATCAAGTTCTTTCTGGTTTTGAAGATGCACTTCAACAACTTGAGCTGAAGTCCTTCCTTTTGCATGATTCTCAGGAACTCAACCACACATTCCTTAAGTTCATGTTTAGTTTTTGCATGGATGGTAATCATCTCATGAAAAGATGCTTCACTTTCTGTGCATGGATCTATGCTAGAAAACTTAGTATTCATGTATACTGGCATTGGGTGGGGAGTTAGTTTGCCTGGAAAAACATTACCAAAGGCTCAAAGAGCTCCTCCCTGAGTGTGACACAAAAGCTCCTTTCCATTCATCACCTTCTTTGATGCATATATTTATGAATCCCCACTGTATATCAAACTTGGCATGAAAGTACTTTGATCTGGTGCAAGATCATCAAGTAGTTCTTTGATGTCTGCAGTAAAGGGTATGAGCCTAATACCATATGCTTATTGAGGTACTGGTAATCTTGAATTAGGTCACTGTTTTTCATCTTCTTTCCAATGAAAGAAGACTGGGGCTTCTGCCTGCAGTGACTTTGAGGGTCAAATTTTTCCACATTCTGAGTTCTCTTCAAGGAACTTGTCCTAGCTCCTTCAAGCTGTGGTGGGGTTAGTTTGTAAATCTTACCCTTTCTTGATATGAAATCTTCTTTAGCTTGGATCTTGTGGTTCAAGGAAAGGTCTGTGTTCCTGGGTAGCAGGCACTTTTCTTTTCTGAGAATACTTCTGTGAAGTCACTGTATTCTTTTGGGAGGACTACTTCTGTCCTTTCTGTGGTGGCTGCTTTGAGTTCCATACTGATATTGAGGTCCTCTGTACCTTTGTCTGTATATCAGCTTCAGTTCCCCAGCTAATTAGCTTCCAGGTGAACCACCAATTATGGGGTTATGTTCTTTCAGCCATGGCATCTCCAAGAAGCAAACCTTCTCTGTTACTCCATTCTAGTAATGTATGCTCCATACTCTCATAACTTTACCTACCCCAAATCTTGACCCTAAAGGTCACAATCTTGCTTGACTGTTTGAGTTAGTCTTTGCCTGGTGACACTTTGAAGTGTCCATGGGTTTGAAATTTTCTTGTAGAGAAAGCCTTTTCTTTCTATGGTTCATATCTATTCATGATGTTTGTTTCTGCCCCAGGAGTCAATGAGAGTTTTGACTGAGAGTCACCACATGTTGATTATGTAGTAGGCAGTAGAAACTTATTGATAGCTTTTGAGATGCACATGTCTCTTTTTATATTGGTGTAAACAGTGTTCACAATTTCATTCCAAACATCCTAGCCTAAAAGTACATTTTTCAGTAGAGGGGGCATGAGCTGTGGTGATGGCTTTTGCCCCCTTAAAAATTCCCTTGAGATGACACACTCAGAAGATGAAAGGGTGTGCATCCTCCTTTTCTAGATGCTCCAACTTCCTTCTTAAGCTCCTCTAGCCTCACCTCTCTAGCTTTTTGGGTTGAACTGTCTACAGTTTCTGGGTTTCAGTGATTCTGGGCAATCTTTGGTGAAATGCCCTTCCTTGTTGCAATCACAGGCATGAGCCCACTTGGGTTTTCTGTGATTGTTGCTGTCTTTGGTAGCTGCAGTGTTGATGTCCATGGTATTCAGGACTTTTCCCTTCCTATGGGGTGGGTGATTAGCTTCTTATGACTTATTATACCTCTTCATTTTTCCTTAAAGGAAAGTTCTTATCTGGCTTTGTCCACCTTTCCTTTGTACATTCTGAGCATAGAAGGCTAGTGACATGCTTGTACTTTGTTGCCACTCTCCCTTCCATTTGGAGATGGTTCTTTGGGATTAGGTCAAGGCCTAAGTATTCTTGGCTACAGTGAGGGTGACAGCCCTTTCCAAAGACAAAGTTGTTGCTGCTATGTCATCTCAAGAAGGCCAGCCTTATTAGAAGATTCTCAAAGTTATTTATGTACTCATCAAGGGAAGTGCTTCCCTTGTTGGATCTGTGACAACAGCATGATTAATGTGTTGGCTTTGACATCACCAATCTGGAAGCAGTCTTCAAGTTTTCTTCTTAAAATCTTTAAGTGAGTCTGGTGGGTGAAAGATTACACTCCACCTTCTCTCTCTTGTCTGTGCTCTTCAAAGGTGCACTGCATGATGTATGATTGTTTAAAGCTAAGGGCCAAGCTCTTGTCCATGAAATGATAAGATAAAGCCTATGTGCTTTGTCAGTCAGTGTCATAAATGTGTCTGTTCATACCCAGATAGACTTTGATGAAGATATAATCCATCCTAAGTACATTTGATGGTCATCATCTAAACATAGCTGGTTACCTGTTGAGCCCAAGCTCTCTGCTCCTGGGCCTTTACCATTACCCATAGAGTCATGACCACTACCTCTGATTGGTCCTTGGGCATGGCTCTTACCCTTCTTGGCAGACTTGATAATTTCATTCAATACTGTGCAGTAATTATTTCAGCTGGTGATGGCTGTTGACCTATGAATGGGTCTTCATAATCACAGCTCCTACTAAAGCTTCCATGGCTAAGATGAGTTCCGTCATTGCTTCTTCCTCTGGGTGGTTGGATCTGTGAGATCTGATTTTTTCAAGAAGCATCAGACTAAAAAGCTTTTGAATCTGCTAGTGGGGTTTCAAGTGAGTCATTATCTGAATCTGGATCCTTCATTCTCAGTACTTTGAGAAATCAGAACCCTCTTCCTCTGACAGGTTGATGTCTACTCAAATAGGAAAAGAGGTACCAGCAGAAAAATACCCAGGCATATGGTGTTACACCAGAAACCAAAGGTGATGGCATAGCATGCAAACTTCCTATGCTACAATGGGCAAGTGGATGACCTTAATGATACTTCTGAGGTATTGCCAAAGGAATGATAATAATAGAACTTCTGTGATAGACTTAGCTCTTGAGGAGGAACCAGAAGGACACTTCTGAGCCTGCCAAAAGTTGATGATGAACAAAGTAGAATTTTTTGACAGGAATAATAATTCATCAAACTACAAGTTTATATACATACATGAGGGTGGTACAAAATTGCAAGGGGGTTACTCATGGCAAAGAAGCTCCATGGCAATGCCAGCAGATGTAGTATGGAAGGATATAAGGTACAAACCCCACTATGACAGACATGTTAAGGGTAGGCATGGAAGGTCATGGAATGTCCTCAAAGAGTCTGTTGGATAACATAAGCATGTTATGGTAGAAATTGTGAGTAGGAAAAGGAGAAAAATAGGGAAAAAGTTCAGACAAACCATAACATTACACCCTGCCTCTAGCCTGCTGAATCAACCCAAGAGGGGTTCAACAGCAGTAGAAATCACCAAGCTCTGAAGGAGCTGGTCCACAGTCCAAGAGGTTCCACCAGGGTCAAGGGAAGTGTTGTGTTCAGCTGACCAATGGACTGAGGTAGTGACAGCAGTGGTAGCAGGTGAAAGGGCCTGAGGGGATGATCAGAGAGGACCATTGTCCTACTGCAAAGGAGGACCTTGAGAGCCAGAGGTATGCAGCACTGGGAGGAAGGTGTCCTTCAGTGAGAGCAAAGAGGAAAGGGGGACCAAGCTTTGGAAAGGGGAAAGTCTCACAGCTTCTATTAAGTACAGGAGCCAATAGCCAATGGAGCCACTGGTTACAGCATGCAAGGCACAGGCTAAACTATAGGTGTGCACTGGGAGTAGGAGGGGGCAGAGAAGTGCCTGCATCTTGGTCATCCCAAGGATCTTCCATGCCTGTGACATCCTCTGATGAGCAGTAGTACTGCAACTCATGCAGATGTTCCTTGGCAAAGTGTGAAGTTGGGAAAAGCAGGGGGTTGAGTATGGTGGTTAATGCTTCCTTTTCTTTCCTTTTGAGAATGCAGGCAGATGATGATGCCCTTGCAGTCAGTTGTGGACTATAGTGATTGAAGATTGGTAGATTCCAATGGGGATGATGTCTGGAAAGAAACACAAGAAATGAATGGATCAGTGGTGGGCCATAGTCAATATGTACAATTGAGACATGATTGTGAATTGAGTACTCATCACTTTCAATTACTGTGCTACCCATCGTCTTATCTACTCTTATAGCCCAGTTGTCTTCTCCCATGTACTATCCACTGTCATCCACTAACTCTGTCATTCATTGGCCTATGGTCTTGGCATTGTGGAAGACCAAAGACAGCACCCACAAGCAGTTGTTAACTGGTCCAGCATTCCATCCTGATGCCTCCCATGTCAGATAGGAATGCAATGATCCAGCTATAGCTAACAAACTCATCAACAGATGGTTGGCTTCTGGCAGGGATGACGGTTGACATGGGTGCACAGGTACAGTGGCAATGTCCAGTATGGGGTCCACTGCTGGTAGATGATAACAGCTGGTGGATGGGAGGCAGTGGGCTTGGATGAAAGTCCAGCAGCTCAGGATAAGTCATTCTCTGTAGTGGGGCTGGTTTGGCACTCTCATGTGGCTGTACAGGACAGCAGGGTGAGGGGTGTCATGCATTGGATGTGCTGAGTGTCAGGAGTAGCTCAGAAGCTGAGCATTGGGGAGGCATGAGACTTCCCTTTACAACAGTGGGGTGAGAGATACCAAACAGGTCCTGGCAGCATTTTGAATGGGTTTGGATCCCTAGTGGAGGGATTCCACCAAGATATCAGAGAGTGAGGGGAGGAAGGG
This sequence comes from Scleroderma citrinum, assembly GCA_029372045.1. Taxonomy (NCBI): domain Eukaryota; kingdom Fungi; phylum Basidiomycota; class Agaricomycetes; order Boletales; family Sclerodermataceae; genus Scleroderma; species Scleroderma citrinum. Next base: position 25,468 of record JARFMN010000031.1, read on the forward strand.
GAGCAGGGAGACTAACACCAGAGGAAATGGATTTGGAGGGGTCAGTGTAGCTGCTGCTCATTGAAAACTGCTGAGGAAGATGATGGGAATTTTCTGATACTCATGAAGGATGTACTCAGTGTTTTGTAAGTTCTTCTGTGGCTCTACAGGTGTTGTCTGAATGTGATACCTCTTCCACTTAATCTGATATCAGGTCTTACTCCATGTGCTTATTTGTAAAGTGCTTGATAATAGACTCCGCCTCTTCATTTGTTGACTCCATCAATAAGGTCCAGGGGTGGAGCCATTGGAGCAGGGCCATTGATTTGGGGTTTTGATATGGTGAGTACAAGGACACATGAAATATGTCATGAATCTTCCATGTCTTGTAGCTCCAGGCACTGGTTCACTGACAGCGAAATCTTCTGATATTGAGTAAATAGTCCCAATCTTCAGTGAGGGAAAGCTGGGAAGGGGGTAGATAGTGCAAGGTTTGTTGCATTGAGCCACACATGATCTCTGCCAACCTGGAACCCCCTTTGTAAGTAGCATACCTGTTAGCCACATCCTCTTATGCACAGCCTTTGTAAGCAATCAAGAGCCCACCCTGGATCTGAGTCAAGTGTCCTCCAGCCGTTCAGCCGCCAGAGGTGGGGGGTTCATGCCACATCTTCTGGATAGTGTGTGGGTTCATGGCCATAGAGGAGGGAGAATGGTGTTCACCTGTGCTACTGCTGATTTGGCTGTTGTGGGTGAATTCAGCATATGGGAGATACTTTGACCAGTCATTGTGGTCAGCTGAGGCAAAACATCCAGAGGAAGGTTCTCAACTCCTGATTGAGTCATTTGGCCTGTCTGTTTGACTGAGGTTGATAGGTGGTCATGGCATGAAGTTCAATCCCGCGACTGGTACAAGTCTCAGACGTGTGCAGACACAAACTGTGGCCCACAGTTGCTGATTACCACATCAGGGAGGCCAAAACTGTGAACAAGTAGGCATGCATATAATAGCCAGGCTAGTCTTACAGGAATCTGCATTCTTTGTTGTTGGGATGAACATGACTGCCTTCTATTGGCCCTGATTGACTACTGTTAAGATGGAGTTGCATCCTAGCTGGCCAGAGGCAAGTCAGTTATGAGGTTGACAGAGATTGACTTAAAGGGGAGTTGGCTGGTTTTACTGGTGGCGCGGGAATGAGAGGAGTGGACTGTCAGATGAGTGCGTTGACCTTGTTGGCCTGGCATTCAGTCCAGCCTCTGATGTATCTGCTACAGATATCTGCATGCATTCTCAGCCAAAACACATGCTGAGCTCATCTTCTTCATCATTGCTTGTACTCCAGGGTGTCCATTTGTTCTTCCATTGTGGTACTCCTCAACACCTCTTTTCACCAATTCTCTGGGATGTATATCAAACCAGTTACGTTTTGTTTGTTTTCTGTTTGTTTAGAATTTTTTCTTTATGGATTGGAAAGAATATGTATCTGAATATTTTTGGGGTAAAAGGGGAGCTAAGGGGTTTAGATGATGATTTTTTTTGATGTTTTTGTGTTTTTGTGAGTATGTATAGGTAAAGGTTGAATTGAACTAGTGTTACTCCCTCTCCCACTGCTAGGAAAAGGATAGAGGAACCAGCAGTAGGGTTTGGGGAAGTGGCAAATTCTCACCAAAGGTTGGCATAAGGGACAGGTGTCTGAAAGAAATATCTCGTGCTTGCCAGGAGATAGGACAACTGCAGAGGGTATTCCTGTAGGCTGGCTTGCACAGGGGCCTTGTCATGGAAGTTAGCCTGGGGCTGGTGGAATAAAGAATGTTGTGGTGATCAGTATACACCACCGGGAGGAGAGATGGGGAGAGAGTAAGTAGGGTGCACCAGTGCTGAGCACCCTAACTACCCAAGCAATTCCAGTTGTACACCTGGTAGTTTTGCTTACACCTACTATAGGAGTGTGAGAGAATGCACAGGGGTGGAGAACCCTGGCAGCATCATGTTGGGAGGCATAGCTCTGGTTCTGAGTTTCTTGAAGCATCTGTATGAATGTGTCAAAAGGTTTAGTAAAGTCTGGCAAATGGATAGAACTGATAGGCCACTGAAGCTCCACTTTCAGTTTGCTGAATGCCTCTTGTTGTCATTCAATTTATACAAATGCCACAATCTTTTTGCTCAGGCCATGGAGGGTGGTGATTTGTGAGAAAATCCCGTGAATAAAACATCTGGGTAAAAGTTACAGAACTGATGAAGCTACACACCTGTTTCAATGTGGTCAGGATTGGCCAATCCCTAATTGCCATTGTCATTTTACTGGGGATGGTTCATATTTTCCTTTGGCTTATGATGTACCCCCAGAAAGTCAAGTTTTTCCATCTCAAAGGTTGACTTGCTGAGTTTCAGACAGAGGCTTTCTTCACATTGTGAGCAACCACAAGAACTCCTGTATGTGGTCTCTGGAGTTCCTCCTTGATTTTAGTATGTACAAAAAAAAACAGTGTCATCCATAAATATCACTGCTTTCTTGTCTTTTCTCATATCAATGAAATGTATGTAGTCCATATACTGCTGAAATGTTGGTGGTGAGTTGGTTTGTCCAAAGAACATTACCATGGGTCATGTAGCCCCTCTGGTGTGACAAACACTGATTTCCATTTTGTTTCTCCTTGATGCAAATGTTTGTGAACCCCCATTGTACATGTTGAACTTTGTGAAATATTTTGACTCCAGTAAGTTTCATCCAATAGGGTTTTGACATTGGGTAGGGGGCAGGAGTCAGTGATGGTATTGGCATTTAGATACTGGCAGTCTTGAACTAGCCTTTTCTTTCTGTCCTTGCCAACAAAGAAGACTGGAGACACCTGCTTGGGACTTTAACAGTCCAGATTTTTCCACAGGCGAGGCTTCTTTCCAAAAGGTGCTGAGTTCTGCTAACTTGTCCTGTGCCAATCAGTACAGCATGGCCTTTTTAGGCACAAAGTTGGGCTTCAGACAGATCTCATGGTTGAGTCTGTCTCAGTGAGATGGCAAGGGGATACCCTGGTCTGAAAACACAAGTGAGAAGTCAGCATACTTGTCAGGCAGACCTACAACCTTTTGTTCTTGGGCAGCTTCTATCTTTGTTGAGATTGATGTCCAGTTGAATACCAGGGCATCTGAGTGTTTCTTCTGTAAATCTTCATCCTTGAGGTCAAAGCCTATTAATTTTCAGGTTTTCCAATTTATTATTGGGTTTTCTTCCTCGAGAGCCATGCGCATGTCCTAAAATCAATTGTTCCCCGAACCTGTGAGCTTTAGAAATGTACACCCCATAACCTGGTTTCCTTTTCCCATATCTTCACCTTAACTGACATGATATGTGTCATGCATCTTGCCCATTGATCTGTTGGGATGTCATGCACTTCAAAACAGGCTCCTATCTTCCTCTTAGGGATGTTGTGATGCTTCAGACCACTCTTTGCATTTGATAAGGTTGTTTGGCACCTAAGTCAATGAGCATCTGTACTGCTGTGTTTCAACCATGCTCAGTTAAGTAGATGATTCCTGTAACCAGCAGAGAACAAAGTGATCTCATTCATATTGGTATACTTTCTTCACACAATGCCTACTTTACAAGACCATCAGTAGAGGGGGGAACCAGGCACAGCCTCCTGTTTCCCCCTAGAGAAAATCTCTTCAAGAGATGCACCTGAAGATGAAGGCTGGGGTGTGTCCTCACCCTCAAAAAAGCCTTCAACTCTTCTTTTATCCTCCTGATTTTCTTTGCCTTCTCTTCCAGACAGTTTTCATGGAAGTGCCCAGTCTTTCTTCCAAGCATCAGCACATTTTAGCTTCACCTTAGGTTTGAGGGGATCATCATGGGGCCTTATCAATGTCCATAGCATAAGGATCTTTGCTGGCTCTTCCTTCTTCAAGTTCTTCCAGAGGAAACTTGTCCTGTCCCCCTTCCCCGAACTGTGCTTGATCTTCCCAGTGAAGACTTTCCATGTGGTGATGCTTGCATGAACTGCAATGGCCAGCATCCTTCCACTGCTTGGATGGTTTGAGGATTTCTCTGCAGTCCAGTATTTTCCTGCTGATCAAGGGGTCTAACTCACTTTTGCAAAAGAAATGTGGCAGCTGCAGCTGCATCCTTAGCTAATAGTCCTGCGCCCTGGCAAGGTAAAGCAGTTGTTAAGTTGTGATGATCATTCATCAAGCATCCTCTTGCCCCTGTTTGATGACTGACAGATGGATAAGGGCCATTGCTTTGATGTTGCTGATCTAGAATTGATTTTTTAGTTTAGCCTCAAAAAAGTTGGACTATGTATTGAGGATGAAGAACCCCATCTCATCCATCCAATTGTCCATGACATAGTTATCTCTAAACCCCATAGCACTTCCCCGCTTTGTCATAAATGAGAGTGCAAAGGCAATAGCACTCTGGCGTTGTCATCATAGATCATGGCAGTTGATGCTGAGATAGGTTTTCATGGATATGAGCCATCCACTGAAGTTGGGCATAGGCATCATTGAAGACCAGTGGTTTTATTGATTAAAATTTCTTTTTCATTAGATGAGGGTAGTCTTTGTCATCATCATCACCATGAGTGGCTTTGGTAATTTCTTCCTTTGCTTGGGGGGTGGAGGACCAGGCCTATCTTACAGCTCCTTGGTTTCACTTAGGTAGTTTTGTACCAAAGCATGCTCAGTGGGGCTGCAGTGGGGTCATGGCTAACAGAAGGGGTCTGCAAGGCCCATGAGCAGTAGCTTGTGATAGTCTGTTCCATCATTGACTGTTCAGCTTGAGTGAGGATTCACTATGTCTTCTGAGGGTTATCAGACACACAGGCTGAAATCAGGTCATCTTCAGATTCACCAGCAAACAGCCAGAACAGGGGTACAATAACTTTGGTAATTGAAGGGTGACTTCAGATGAAAGATTGAGTAGCTGGCACTGAAGGGTTAATGAGGACAGGTGGGAGCAGAACCATCTCAGAGGAAGCTTGAGGATTTGCTCTTGTGGGGTGTTTGATCTGCAGTAAGATGACCAGATCATGGTGCAGAAAGGTACAGGAGAAACAGGTGATCTATCCTCTGACATGGTAGATGGTGGAGTAACTGATATGAGGATTGATGGCCCTTCATTAGATGAGAATGAATGATTGAGATACTTTGAGGCTAGGCATTGAAGAGGTTGGACAAAATGCAGGTTTACAAGAGTAGACTGTGACTAGGCTGTCACAGGCACTATCTTTTCTCTGAGAGGGTAGTTCTGGTTCTGAAGCAGTAAGCATTGTTCATTGGATGACAAACATGTACCACTTGAAACAATCAAAAATTCTTTTATTATGCTGGTGACTAGAAGGCAATGGCATAGCACATGCAACTTCCTATGCTACAATGGCGAGGATGACCTTGAAGGATACTTCCAAGGTATTGCCAAAGCGAACAATACAGAACTCATGGTGGACTTACATGGCTCTAAGGAGACTGCAGAAGGACAGCTTTCTGAGGTTTTCAAGCTTAAAGTTGACAATGAACAAAGTAGAATTTTCAATGAGGAATAACACCCATCAACTACTAAGTTTATATAATACATGAGTGGTAGTACAAATGCATTGGGGGTTATCTGCAGTAGAGAAGCTCCATGGCATCTCTGGCCAGTGGAGTATGGAAGGATAAGTAATACAAACCCCACTGGGCATGATATAGACTTAAGGGTAGGCATGGAATGTCGTGGAATGTATCGGCTTGAAGAGTCTGTTGGATAACACCATAAGTATGTTATGGAAATTGTGAGAGAAAAAGGAAAAATGAGGGGAAAAAGAGATGGAAACTGTAACATATAGGGTACAGGTGTTGGAGTCTCCTGAGACAAGTCTTTATACCCTTCTCTTGTCGGCTTGGGAGAAGGTGGAAGAGTGGATTGAGGCACCTGGGAGCTGAAGTGCGAGGATTGAGGGGTGACTTGTTGTTTTGCTTAGGAAACAGGGGTTGAAACTTGAGTGTTAGAACTGAGAACTCAACCTGACATAATACTTTGCAGATCCATGGTGGGGTAAAGGAAGGGACTAGTGGGAGCTTATCCAGTATAGAGGCAGCACACTAGGGGTGATTAAGTAATATACTGCCTAAAAAGGACAGGTGACTACACTGTTTGAGGTATAAGGGAGGTTTATACTGTGGGTTATGCAGGGGGTGAAAAGACAGAAGGAGTGACTGCTGCTTGAAGCAACAGAGTGTAACATATAAAGATGCTCAGTGAGAGGTGTTGGGGTGATCTTTTATCTTCTGTTAAGGCTTTGTCTTTTGGACAAGCTGGAAATGCCTTCTCAGAACTGGTGCTGCCTAATCCTAACCCCTAACCCTAAGGTCCCAGACCTTATTACTACAGGAATCTAGCAGTCCTAGTGATCCCTCCTGGTGACAAAACTCTTGTGGTCCAGTGGTAGCCTTGCACTATGCCATAGGTCCTCAGTTGGTACAATAGAGTAGAGAACTATGTGAATTGCAAAGGGAGATGAAAGATGGGGATTCCATCTTCTGCCTCACTCACTAAATACTACATGGAAACTGCATAGGAAGAAAATGGCTTCCACAACTGTGCTAATAGTACACAGAATATCAAGTAAGAGGGTTGTGCTGATCCACAGTAAAGAAGTCTGCAGTCAGCTGTGTCCATAGGATAGAGCCATAGCTAACTCTGTATGAGTAGACTGACAATGCATCAGGTCACATGGATACATAAAGACAGGGCTTTCACCCAGAAAATCAGTGAAGGGTGAAAGCCTGTACATGAGTAGTTATACAAATGGAACGAGGAAATGAGAAAGGGGTAAAGCGGAAGAGCATACTGCAAGTAGAAGTCCATGAAGTGTCTGTTGGATAATTGAGTATGCAATGTCAAAGAGAAATGGGTAGACCAGAAAACATGTTACTGTGTGATCACCTAACAAAAACCATCCCTGGGATGACCGCATGGTCTCATGGGCTCTTTTGGCTGAATCAATAACAATACCAAACCTATTCAGCCAATTTGCCTATCAAAAATTGGTTGCCTGAAGTGCATTGCCTATTACCTGCTGGGTCCACATGTCAGCCAGGGTACCTACTACTGCTCATCACTGGCATGGTGTTCATGCAAGGAACTCCCCTATAATCACTCCTGTAGTCCACATTCACACCATCAAATCACACCATCAGGCGAGAAAAGCATTGCGAGGGAGGATCAGGAAGAGGAAAGTGATGGTGCTGGCAGGAGAACACCCCCACCTACAAGTATGGCCTTATCCCATGACCTGTCATATCACTCATACATAGTAGTTTGTGTTGAGTAAGCATCTACTGTGATCACCCCCCACAAAGGTGGCATGGCTATTCCAACAATGACAATGATGATGCATACATGCAAGATTGATATGGGCACTACCAAGGTATTACTTTAGATTTGGACTGCAATGATTATACATCATTTCTTTGTTCCCAAGAAACACTACTTGTTTTTGTCTACCTTAGCTTTATGGACATGTCTTTGGAATACTATGATGACCTGACCCATTCCTTCTCTTTTATTTCTCAAGAACCATTTTATACCAGGACTAATTTTTCATGCCTGTTTACCTGTTTGTGACTTTTCTTCTTGCTGCTCCTTGAGTCCCTGTTTGGACTTGGGATACCTGATACAACTATTCATAGCTGACTACATGTGTATGTTGTGTCATGAAATGATAAATTTTGTGCCTCCATTATTCTTGATCTAGTAAAGTATAGTGTTGAAACATGGGTAAGACTGTGGCAGGTAGAAAGACCTAAATGCCAGGAAGTTTCCCAGACTGCCTTACAGAATCACCATGCCCAACTATGAAAGTCATTAGACCATATTGTTTGTAACCCTTGCCAGTTGTATGGCAATCTGTATATTCCACATGATCTTTATACTTAGTCATGCCCAACATAATCAATCCTCACATTCCCATTGAGAATCTCTCCACACCCAATTGCTCTATGACTGACCAAAGGAACTATTCTTGAAGGAAGATCCTGTCATGAATATTCTTTTAGCCAGTCCAGTCTCAGTCAGTCCAGCCCAGTAGAGGGTCCAGGGCCAGACTCATACACCTAGCTTATCTTGTATTTATCTCAAGTATCTAAGTAATTAGGATAAGACAATATACTATTATAATTACTGGATGTCTCAATTAGTACCTATCTATAGGCTAGACTAGACATGTGATGAAACTACTGTACCCAGACTCATATCCAGAATGAGGCATGACATCACTATTGCTAAGAACATTACAAGAAATATGGAGCTGTGCCATATTTGTCATGGACTTGCCATGGAGTCTACTGGATAGGTAGTATTTAGCTGCAATGACACACCTAGAGTGCTCATTCAAGTTTGCTAGGACTTTTCTCTAAAACTTGACACAAATTGTGTCCCCCTTCCACTATGTGAGGGTTATGGCCAACACCAACCCTCACACTTCTCTAATGGAATCTTTTGTAGCATACTTTATTCTTTTATTCCTTTTTATTAATGGACACTCTGCAGATACTGTACTGATGTATTCAAGTAGATGCTACATACTGATACTTAGATTAAAAACTACATAGTTGCTTACTTAAGCATGTTGTATGCTGCACAAGGCATTGTATTGGTCTCCTTGTAGTTTCGACACCAGTACTTGGGCTTGGAAGATCCTCTTACTCTGATCTCTCTCTTTCAGTAACTTGGTCATGCCCAACATTCCACCTTGCCCATTACAGTTTGAAACTACCTCAAATCATCAAAATCCCAGCTGGATTCTCTAACCCTCCTGCAGGTTAAACCTTTCTTGCAACCAACTGTACATCTCTCTGTTTCAACTCAAGCATTGCCCTTCTGGCACTCTACTACTAACTATCAACATTACCTATGGATCCTTGGGGCAACAGCTCAAACAACACTCAACAGCAGCCATAGCCACAGAATGCCAGCACACAGCCTCTCACTGCTGCACAACCTACCCAATCATGGCAGAAAGCCATTGCCAATATTCTCAATAGGTTTGGTACCTGGGTACAGTCTACTAACCACTCTCAGGCAGCCATTACAGCCACCATGCAGACACTTGCAGCCCAGATCAACACACTATCCACTCAACCTCCCCCCACAGCTCAACCAGCAGCCCCAGCTATGGCCATGGCTCCCATGAGCCCCTTGGGCTCTATCTGTGTCAAGAAACCATGCCAATTCACAGGAAAAGCCACCAATGTCAAAGCTTTCCTGGATGAAATTACTAACAACCTTTATCTACAGCACAGACAGATAACAATGGACTTTGAAAAGTCCTTGTTTCTCTCCCTCTACCTTGCAGACAGCAACCCAAAATCATGGTACCAGGCCATCTGCACCTCAACACTGGATTTACTCAACAATTTCAATGCATTTATTGATGATTTTTGCAGACACTTTGGCAATTTGGATCTTGAATCCATGGCTTGTGCAAGATCAAGACACTGTGACAAACTGGCCCTTGTGCCACATATGCCTTGTGCTTTTCCAAGCTCATTGTCTACTTGGATTGGACTGATAAGTCCAAGATCACTGTGTTTAGAGAAGGACTTAAGGACCAAGTACAAGATTTATTAATTATGGTGCATCCTAAGCCTACAAAATTCAATGAGTTTGTAAAGATCTGCATTGAAATTGATAATGTGGTTCATGAAAATGAACTGGACAAGTGTCATGCCAAACCTGATGACACAACCAAAAATACTAACTGTTTTCACTTGAAACAGGCTCCTCCAACCCCATGTGCTGCCACTGCAGCCACTCCATCAACATCTGTGCTGCCACCAGGGGAACCAATGGTGATTGACACCACCAAGACCAAACACAGACTGCTCACACAGACTGAGCACAAGCACTGCCATGCAAACAAACTATGCATGTATTATGGAGGTAAACACCTCATAGAGGCATGCCCCAACATGTCCAACACAGCCAAGAAATGCTATGGGGACAAGAAGTCAACAACATCATCCTCAGGAAAAGTCTAACCAGGGACCCTCTTGTCCCAAGGTCTCTGGTTGATGATGGGACTTGTCACACTGCCACTACAATGGACCCAGAGCCCACTCATGTCTGCCTCACAATGGGCAAGTATACCCTTTGTAGTAGACCCTCTCTGCACTATGTATTTGCATCAGGTACATCCCTTCATTCACCATCTCATTTTTTCATTTCTGTTTGACTTTTATTCCCAAATGGCAAGCCCATAGCCACACATGCTCTTGTGGACTGTGGTGCAACTACTTCATGTATGTTAGAGCATTTTGCCACATGGCATGCACTCCTGTGACATCTCAAGGACATCCCTATACCCATTATGGCAGTTGACAACCATCCAATTGCATCCAGGTTAATTACCCAAGATGTTATCACTAATATTACAGTTGGAACCCACTCTGAAATGCAGCCACTGGCTGTGTTTCTGTTGAATACCTGGTGATCCTTGGCCTTGACTGGCTCTGCCAACACAACCCCAACATTAACTGGGACAACATGTCCCTTTCCCTTGACTGCTGCAGACTTGATGCAGCCTCACCCTCCTTCATCACCACACATGGCTACAGTCTTGCACATGACCTCTCCCATTCCACCTTCCATTCCACTACTTCTGTTGGCTCAGGCCTCAGTCTATCTGGCTTTTCTCCCCTCCCCTCCCTTTGGCTTGCACAACATGTGCCCAACCTAAACTTGTCTGTGGACACCCCTAGTGCACCCCCCACTCTCTCACCACCCTCTGACCCTCACATGGACCCTTCTGCTCCCATGCTCTCACCCTCTGCATGACAGACTGGCTCTGGTCATTTGTCATCACCCCCCTCCTCACCCACATTGAATATAAAAATACTTAACCCATGCCACTTTCAAAAGTGTGCTAACAACTCAGAAGCTGTGTGCCTACTTTGATTCACACCATTCACACATTCAAAACACATCAGTACCACCACCACCTCATTTGAAGATTTGGGTGGTCTTGACTTACTCAAAGACTTGTCCCCACCATCTCCAGACCATTTACAGTCCATCCCTGAAAAGCTCATGCCATGGGCAGACACCATCTTTTCCCCATCTGAATTCAACAAACTCCCTCCACATCACCCCTATGGTGTTGATATTGAGCTCAAAGAAGGGAAGAACACCTCTCTACCAACCTAAAATGCAGTCATATTTGTTGCTCAACATCCTCAGCAGCTGTCTCAGTTTTATTCATTCAAAAGAAGACTGGAGAACTACACCTTTGTGTAGATTTTTGTGGACTCAATGCTATCACCAAGAAGAGCAGATACCCCCTTCCACTCATTTCAGACCTCCTGGATTTTGTTCAAGGTTGTAAAGTCTTTTCTGTCATTGATTTAAAGCCACATTCACATCAGAGATGGTGATGAATGGAAAACAGCATTTTGCACCCCCCATGGACTTTTTGAACATTTAGTTACCCCTTATGGACCTACTAATGCACCTGCTGCAGTCCAAGCTTTCATTCAAGATACCCTTCATGATTATTTAGATATTTGTTGTGTTGTTTACTTAGATGATATTCTTATTTTTTCTCACACCCAAGCTGAACATGATATCCATGTGGCTAAGGTCCTTGATTGGTTGCATGATGCTCAACTTTGTGCCAACCCCACAAAGTGTGAGTTTGATCACTCTGAAGTAGAGTACCTGGGCTACATCATTGATGCTGATGGCATCAAAATGAACCCAAAAAAACTTGATACTATTACCTCCTGGTCTGTCCCTTCTAATGTAAAAGAACTCCAATCTTTCCTTGGTTTTGCCAATTTTTATTGTAGATTTATTGATGGATACTCTCATCTTACCCTTCCATTGACTAGCCTTACCCACAAAACAGTTACATTTGACTTCTCAGGTCCCACCTTTACTGCCTTCAAGACTCTAAAACAAAAATTCACCCAAGCCCCCATATCCAACACTTCAACCCTACCACTCCCACCACAGTCTCTACTGATGCCTCCAATTTCACACTGTCAGCTGTCATACAACAGCCTGACAGCTCAGAGACTCTCCACCCTGTTGCCTTCTATTCTCAGAAGCTTTCCCCTGCTGAGATCAATTATGAGATTCATGACAAGGAACTTCTGGCCATTGTTGCCACCTTTCAGGAATTCCATGCCTGGCTTCTTGGCACCCCTCACTTTGTTTCAGTCATTACTGACCACAATAACCTCAAGTACTTCATGTCATCACAAGTCCTCAATCAATGACAGGCTTATTGGGCCATGTTTCTCTCTGATTTTAATTTTAGACTCACTTGGGGTCCAGGTATTACTAATATTGCAGATGCTCTGTCTCAGCACCCAGACTTTGTCCCTCAGAAGGGGGATGACACCCTTGAGTGTCAAAAGAAAATTATATTGACTCCTCAGCACACTAAATTACTAACCCCATCTCTGAACACTGACTCTCCCTCACAGCCAACAGTTTCCACTCTCACAACATTATCTATTGACAAGTCAACACTCCTTGAATGCTTCAAGACTGTATTTCAGGAAGACACAGAATGGCAAGAAGTTCTTGCACTAGGTAACCCTGACTTCTCCACAGAATCAGGACTAGTATTCCATAAAGGGTGACTTTTTGTTCCCAAACCATTATGCACTGACATATTACATTCCTGCCATGATCAACCTTCTGCAGGACATCCAGGACAAAACCACACTCTTGGGCTGGTTGCAAGATATTACTCATGGCCAGGCATCAATACATATGTTCAATGCTACATAGAGGCATGTGACACCTGTGCTCACATCAAGACCTTTTGACACAAGCCCTATGGACTACTCAAGCCACTTGAAGTCCCTTCACATTCTTGGCATGCCATCACAATGGATTTTATTGTCAAATTACCTTTATCACACAGTTATGACTCTATTTGGGTTGTATGTGACCATCTCACATGTGCTGCTCATTTTATTCCCTGTCATGAAGAAATGAATGCACTTAAATTAGCTTACCTGTTTCTAGATTGTATTTTCCATATTCACAGACTACCTGACTTGATTGTTTCTGATCACAGGTCAATATTTGTCTTGAATTTCTGGAAAGAACTAACCTCACTACTACAAATCAGTATATATACATCAACAGTGTACCACCTGCAGACTGACAGTCTGACAGAATGCTCAAATCAGATGCTTGAGGCATATCTCTGAGCTTATTACTCATATCAACAAGATGACTGGGTAGATTACTTACCACTTGCAGAATTTGTGTTCAACAATCTCAAGAACATGTCAACACATCAAACCCCATTCTACACTAACTATGGAGATCACCCAACTTTTGAACCACTACTCACAGAATAATTGACAGTTCCTGCAGCCACCAATCTTGCCACTCAACTTGAACAAATCCATGCAGAGCTCCATGCCAAGCTCAAGCATGCACAACAACAAGCACAATATTTCAACAAAAAATGGCTTTCAGCACCAGAACTCAAGTCTGATCAACTTGTCTGGTTGCTCTGCCACAATATCAAGACTACACACCCATCCAACTAACTAGACCATCACCACCTTGGCCCTTATCAAGTGATTTGCAAGATTGGCTCATCCTCCTACTTACTAGATCTCCCTTCATACCTTACTCATCTCCACCCCATTTTCCATATTTCTCTTTTAGAGCTGTACAAGGACCCTTCCAATTTTCACACACATGTGGACCCTGAACCATTTACACTTGCTGAGGACCCAGCACTTTCTATTGATAAGATTTTAGATTCTCATCATATTGGTCACTGTTTCAAATATTTCATTCACTTCCATTTTTTACCAGATTCAGAAAACTCTTGGATCCCTTTATCAGACATTCTGTGTACTTACAATGAACTTTTAGACCATTATCATAGACATCATCTGCACACTATATGGCCCCACACAATAGAACTCATGCACTCTTTTATTCTAGCAGATCTGCACTTGGTGTTCAAGTCCCAGACTCTGCACATGGTTGTGGTGTCCAAGTTACCTCCACCCTCAAGTAGGCATCAAGAAGGATTTGGTATAGACTCTCCCATGCTCTCTATTCCCTCTGCAGTCCCTCCTGCATGCCCTTGCTCCCTGTCACCTCCCTGCACACATCAAAACTTGTGTTCTGAGTATGAACCACCCCCTCAAACCACAACCCACTCTGGCCACATCTCACACCCAGCCATTTGTCTTGATCTGTGAGATCATCCCTCAGAAGGGGGATAATGTGAGGGTTATGGCCAACACCAACCCTCACACTTCTCACAACAGAATCTTTCATAGCATACTTTATTCTTTTATTCCTTTTTATTAATGGACACTCTACTGCAGATACTGTACCAATGTATTTGAGTAGACACTATATACCAATACTTAGATTAAAAACTACATAGTTGCTTACCTAAGTGTGCAGTATGCCACATGAAGCATGGTATTGGTCTCCTTGTAGTTTCAATGCCAGTACTTGGGCTTGGAAGATCCTCTTACTCTGATCTCTCTCTTTCAGTAACTCAGTCACACCCAACATTCCACCTTGTCCATTACACACTAGTAGAGTGACCAGTGAGGTAACTTGATTTTCATCTCAACACAAAATATAGAGAATCTCCATATAATAATTAATCAGCACTTGAAACACCACTCACACTTGAGACAATGGCCTTTCCTGTTTATTCCTTTAACACAACTGAGCTCAATAACTTAGTTTTAGTCAGCCCCACACTCTGGTAAATATTGGGCTCTGTAACATGTAGACAATATAGCTACCCAGTAATTAATACATCAAAATGTACTGATTTGAGTGCCACTCTGCTGCAAAGCAGGGTTCTGGCATGTTTGTCATTGGAGGACATGAAGGTAGGTCAAATAAAGCAATGCCCAATATATTTCCAGACAGTGGACATTGCATGGACTTGCCATGACAATGCCAGGGGAGGGTATTTGGGACAGTTTTGTCTTTGCACTAAGTGGGGAGATATGCCTTGTTTGATGTGGTTAGTGTGGGAGTAAGGTCACATGCACATTGGATCAAGAGAAAAACATAGGTACCTCATGCTGACTTCAATTGAATGTCAAAATGATTTGGCATGATTATCATATTTAGGGTGTCTCATCTGGCAGTTTGACACAGATAAATCTCAATACTTTGTGGTCCTCATTATTGTATAATTACATGTGATTCAAAAAGTAATTTGTTCTCATGTTTAACAGTATTATACAAGTGTTCTACACTATTCTGATCAACTGAATGTTGTGTTGTATTGCAAAAAAGACCAGCTCAATTTTTGTGTCTCAAGTGCCAGTTGATTACTGTACAATCTCCACACCCTCATGGATATTCCCCACAGTCAACATACAGAATCTCCAAACCCCCATGGATATTCTGCACTGCCAAAATGAATATTCTTCACTGCCAACTTGGAGAATCTCCATCCCCTCATAGATATTCTGCACTGCCAACTTAGAGAATGTCCACATCCCCATGGAGACTCTCCACACCCCTATGGATATTCTCCACTACCAACTTGGAGAATCTTCACACCCTCATGGAGATTCTCCATACCCCCTAGGTATTCTCCATTGCTGACTTGAAGAATCTTCACACCCCCATGGAGAATCTCCACTCCCAACATGGAGAGTCTTCACATCCCTCTGGATAATCTCCACAGCTAATGTGGATATTATCCACACCCCCATGAATATTCTGCATAGCTAACATGGAGAGTCTCTACACCCCCATGGATATTCTCTACAACTGACATAGAGAATCTCCATACCCTTGTAGGTATTCTCCACTCTCAACACAGGGAATCTCCACACCCCCATGAATAATCTCCACTCCCAACATGGCTATTCTCCACACCCTCATGGCTACTCTCCATGCCCTCATGGCTATTTTCCATTCCTGAAATGAGAAATTTCCACACCTCTATGGTTACTCCACACTAAAGAACTATTTTTCAGGGAGAATCCATGATCAATGTATGACTGGCTTGAAGGGTTATTTTTGAGGGGGTGATCTATTATCACTCTATGACTGGTCTGAGACCATTTTTAAGGGGGTGGTCTTCACCACTCTACAACTGGCAGAAAGAACTATTTTACATGGGGACCCATCATCACTCTATGACTAGCTACATATTTTAGAGTCAATGGTTTTAGAAACACATGTTGCACAACTTTAAAGTAGACCCTCTTCCATGTGATTTTTCATCTCAGACAAACCTGTATTCAGTGCTTGTTTCCTGAAGAAAGTTTAATTGACCCAAGGAGACAGCTTTATTTGGGTCCTTTTTGGCTTGGAGAAATCCAAATTTAGGTGTGTATTTTGGCTGGAGAAACTCCCACATGGACCTCAGCCACCCCAATACATTAAGAGAAAGGTATATTATATCTTGGAGAAAGGTGTTTCTCCAACCTCCCTATTAAAAAGTGCTGGAGAATTTCCAGTAATGATGCCATGCACTGGAGAATCTCCACCACTACTTGGAAATATCCAACCCAAGCAGACCTATTAGGTCAATACATCTATAGAAGCATATAGACCTAATAGGTCTTTGTAGGGGGTTGACTGAAGTGTCAGCATGCCCATACTAAAAGGTAAACAAAAAGATACCATAGGAACAGGGGAATTTCAACAATGTTCCATAGCCAGTCATAGTATCACATGCAGTGTGAAAACATATGCAAGTGTTGTCTTCATCAGTGAGGTTGCACATGACAAATCTCTAGAACATAATAGTGTCTGTTGTGTAAGTCCAGCACTTATCACTATTTGCTCAACAGGTGTAGCCTTCAGGAGTAAGTTGGCAGTGTTTGCTAGGTGCACTGAGGGTATATCCATAATACAGTCGTGTTGCAGCTGTGGTACAATAGTAAGCCCATAGCCCACGACGACACATTTCCCCAAGATCTGACACGATTGAGATGCCAATTACTTCTTTACGTAACTTTTGAAACTTCGCATGGTCGGAACTTAGAACACAAGGCAAACTCGAGGCAAAAACACATGCTGTGGACCTGGTCACCATGTAGGGAGAGGCCCATATATACATAGCTCAAAACCCTTCCCTTAGTTGCATTTTCAGACCTACAAGATGACTTCAGAGACTGTTATCGCGTATGTCTTCTTTCTATCATGCTATTCAATATCGACAATCCACGCCATCACAGAGTAATGGGTCCTACGGGATCAGGAAAAAGCAATGTAAGCTGTAGATCGTTCGCATCCTACAGCGAGTGTTTGAATAAGATATCTATAGTTCATCAACAAACTCACAGGCATGCCCAGAGACGACGCAGCGAATGATCTCATGTCATGCACGAAAGACCTCGAAGAGTTTCGGGTATCTACGTCTAGCGGAACATATGTGTTCGTGGATACGCCAGGTTTCGATGACACTTGTCGTTCCGACCGAGAGATACTTGAAATGATCGCCCACTGGTTAGAGGAAAAGTAGGGATAGACCTACGTACATGCATTTCGAACCTATCACTGATACATGGACAGATACCGAGGGAACATCAAGCTAAGCGGCCTGATATATACCCACTGCATAATGGAGACCCGCATGTCCAGCTCGATATGCAAGAACCTCGATATGTTTGGGCGGCTGTGCGGAGACAAAGCTGCTCAGCGTGTGAGATTGGTGACCACTATGTGGGATAGCATGACACCGACAGACCGGAACAATGCAGGGGGCAAAGCGTCACAATTGGAGCAGAAATTCTGGAAACCTCTGATTAAGTCTGGCGCTCGCCACAGAAGATTCAATAATACCCAACAATCTGCATGGGAGATTATTAATGACGTGACCGGCGACTCAGTGGTCCTGCTACTCCAAGAAGAGCTAGTGGATGCAAAAAGGAAGTTAAATGAGACGACAGCGGGAAGAGCTCTTTATTCCCAACAGGAGAGACTCCTTCAGAAACAAAAGGTCACCATCAAGCAACTTTCGGATGAAGCCAAGGTGCAACAAGATCCGGCATTGGCAAGGGAGTTGGAGGCAGAGTACAAGAATACCGAAGCTCAGCTGCAGAAAACATGGGAAGAAATGGAGAAGCTGAAGGTACCATTCATGAGACGGATTATGCTGGTCTTTTCCAAGAAACCGAGGACTGTAAGTGTTCTGTTTGGACCGTGTGTGACAGAGGTCCAAGCTGATTCACTCGTATAGCACGCCATCCAAATGAATTTGCAGACATGAGCAACCAGGACATACGCATTGGGATTGGCCTTGGAGTATAGCAAGCGATGCAAATATGTACTATCATTTGGTTTGAATCGTACTGTTTGTATGCTTTGGTCTGATTTTGGAATGGGGCGGGTGCCGGAGAATTGCCGGGCTCGGAATTCATCTCTCAATCGCACTCGAGCCCTGTTGGGGGCGTGTTAATGACGAATGATGTGCGGTACTGTGTCTAGATCTCGTTCCTTGCATCCACTGCCGCTGCCATCGTCATACGATCGCGTGTATGCTAGCTCTACGAAACGACAGGTGAAAACACAATACCAGCCGGCAGAGGTCCATGTCGCACATCTCACCACTGCTGTGCTCCTACCTCCGCTTCTGTTTCTGTATCTACGTCTGCAACCGCTGCGGAATATCAATTTATCTCCCTCTCCATGCTCGAATATTTCGGCATCGTAAGGGCTTGACTCCCCTCGAAGCCGAAATGGTATAGTGGATCCTGGATAGCGAGTGTCGGGTTACTGTGAAAGTGAATACATGAGTCAGCGTGTCTTAATTTCGGTGTGCGCCTCCATTTGCTGTTGACAGGATAACTATCCTGCTTCTAGGTCATATTGCTTGACTATTACTCTTTTATCGTTCTTAGTAAACGATTACTTATGCACGTGACCGGTTATCACAGATACCCGGGAATCACATGGAACCGTACTATCGGTATCCTTCTTTCGTGTTCTACAACGTTCTATCCTCAGATAGAAACTTACTCTTTCCAAAAGTAGTAGTTGTAGTTACAATGCTCCGGAGTTTCTCCGTGTGCACAGACCATGTACAGTACGTATATATACTGTACTCCTAGGGTGTCAATCCCTAGGTTCGAATCATATATTCTCTCATCTCTACTGAGTGATCAGGTCCTTCGACACTTGATTACTCTATTAGCAACATACTCGTTCTTCTAACTCAAGCACAAACCTCCAGGTGAGCACAGAGTTGCTGCGCCCTTCCTGCCTTTAGTTTGTTAGGTTATGAGCCCCGCCAGGCTCTGACTTGGTAGATGATTGTATTCAGCCTAACCGGCGATTCCCCAATCCAATCTATCATGTTTAGCTGGCTGGCGGACTTGTGCTTTGCAGTTACTTTCGAGTTACAGTATATAGCCTTCGCTCTTACTATAGCTTTGGCCTACTGGTCACTTAACAACAACATTCCTTTCAGAGTCGTACCTCTCTTCACCTATACGGTCTACTTGGCTGTTCGCGTTGTATCCCTTCTCCAGTGGAGAGATGCCCCAGTGGCACTCCCACATCCGATCACACCCGCTCTACCAGAGGACCACGATTTCCATCCAGCGTTCCAGGGACTTGAACCATTCCCTCTTGGGGAAAATGGTTATCCCAGGAGCTTTGATCGGGCTCCACCACTCTTCAATTGGGCTATGCACGCTTTCCAGGAATACGATTTTAATTGTTTCTATGACTACTTACCGGTCATCAGACAATTCGTATTTCCTCAACCGGATTTTTGGTTACCGCAGCAGTATTATATGCAGCGAACCTTCTCGGTTGCACAGCGGCTTGGAATCAGCTTTGCCGAGTCCTTTAGAACTTATATGTTCTATGCCCCTTGCAGAGCCTTACCCGATCATGTCCTCTTTAGCGACGTCACTCCCTTTGATCTATTTCTCATGCGACATCGCTTATCCAGAAATGATCTCTGGTTCTTCGATGACCAGTTCGCGGAACTTGTCGCCAAGTTCGGTCATGAGAACGGACTTTACGCCTCTACAGGCGATCAGGGAGAATCGTGGGTCCAAGAGACTCAGAATGATGCACGTCAGAGCGGGCATCCCCTCGAGGATTTGGACGATCTCCAACTCGACGGACCTATCGACCGTGGATTGGAGGAAGAAGCAGGGATTAGGAGACGAGGAAGTGAAGGCAAAGGCAAGGGACGTGCCTTATAGGCGCGGCCTCCATTGGTCTAACTTTGTAGATGCGACGGAACCCAACTACCTCATAGCAGGTATTGTCTCTGGAGGAGCAAGGACGAATCGCATCTTCTCTCGAGTGTTCTGTCGCGAGGCCACTCAGTCCCCCCTTCCCTTTATTACTTCTTCATTCTCGGCGCCCGAAAACCCTTTTATGGAAATCCATTGGCTTTTCCACGGTTCCTATGAGGCACCATCGGCTAAACTGACGCGGTATTCTACACCCCACAGTATCGCCAACTTTTGGGGTTTTGACCTACCCGCCTTGAACGATGAAGACCCCTCATTACTCACTGTCCCAGCTTTCTGGATTGACACCCATCCCGACGAGTACTCACCAAACTCGATCTGGGTTCACCCTCTTTGGGATCCTCGACCATTTAGAGGAGCAGTTCCTGCCGTCCACGCCTGGAACAAGTACCTCGAGTCACACTTTAGGGGAGCTTTTAAGAAAGGAGCTTCGAACGAAAGCCCTTACTTACCCTCGTGCCTGGACCAACAGCCTGACGCTCGCATCGGTCTCTGGCTTTCACAGGTCGTCAATACACGGTCTGATCCTAGGGTTCAGGCCACTCTGGACTCTCTCGAGGCCGAGTCTCTCTCACCGGTCTATGGAATTACCTGGTGGCCTGGGAACTGCACCATGCAGCATCCTTATGGACTCACGTCTTGGCAACAAGACCTCTGTCGAATCAACCTCCTTCCTACACCGGAAGCTGATGGCTCTGATTACATCTCTTAGAGTCGACCCCAGGGAAATGGAAGGAGCCTTCAACATGGTCCTTCATTATACCTATCCAAGCCCTGTCTGGATAGAACAGCCGTATTCCGGAGGAGGAAGGGTTTATGACGATATCTTGGACTTATCAACGGTCTCTCTACATACTTTTTCGAATCCCTCATATCTTATGATTCATTTTCCTTACGAAGTTTTTCCTGTTTCACTCTTGGAAATGGCTAACTTGGAGTCGTTGGGGATCCAACTCCCCAATTACCACTATTGTCCCGACTATGATCTAGGACAGTTTTTTGAACTTAGGCTTCCGGATCCAACTCCGGTTGTAAGACCTATAGTTCCTAGACCTAGGATTCCTCCTAGAGTCATCCCAGTGGTAGCGCCTCCAGTTATCATTCCTCGACCATTTGTCATGATTCCAGATACGGAAGATTCTTTCTTTGAATTATTGCTCTTACACGATTTGTAGCAATGGCAGACGAAAAAGCCGGTTTTATGAAAAATATCCCGATTTTCGATACCACCAACTACCCAATCTGGGCAATATCAATCAAGAACTTCTTGCGCATACAAGGAACATGGTTAATCGTTAACGGAACCACCACTAGACCTCCATCAGCAGCAGTGGCAGCTGGGCAACCTGCACCAGCACCAACTGCGGATCAAATCGCATGGGACGCTCTCGACTTGAAGGCTCTTGGAGCCATTATGGGTCACTGTAAACCGATAGTCCAAATCGAAATGGACCGGTTTGCGACTTCCTATGAGGTATGGGAGTCATTACTGAATACTTATGGAAAACCCAGCGCAGCCGGAGTTTATGTGCAGTTCAAGCACGCCATGAAGATCTCGATCAGTGGTCGGGAAGACCCACTTCCCAAGATCACAGAGATCAATAACTCTTTCAGTTTTCTTGCCTCGAATGGCATGCCCCTACCCGAGTCAGCACGAGCTATGATTATCATGGCTGCACTCCCATCCGAGTGGGAGAATTTTGCGATGTCTACGCTCGCTACACTCCCAGTAACCTTACCAGCTGGTCAACAGGGACAAACCCTGACTGTTGACGCAATACTTCCTCGTATTAAGGAAGAGTACTTACGTCGTCACGGAAGAACACAGCTTCCTAGGACAACCGATAGTCTTGCGGGCACTTCTGCCCAGCATGCGCAACAGAACCAGCAACCTAAGTGTCGCAAATGCGGTAAGGGTCACCACACGGAGGATCACTGGGAAGGAGGAAAACCTCCTACCGTTAACTTACCAAGGACGCAGGAAAAGAAGAAGGAAAAGAAGGGGAAAGGAAAAGGAAAGGGAGGAGGAGGCAAGGCCCCCTCGGATAAGGCAAAAGGGAAGCAGAAGGCTTCCACCCAAGAAGTCAATGAGGCGCAAGCGCAGCCTTACACGTTGGACGACGAGTCTTCCGTCGGACAAGCGTACGCAAGCTCCACTGTCGCAGAAGCGGGCTGGGCTAATGCATTCCCCTCATCAGCTCAATGTTCTTCTCTCGCTATTCGAACTAAGGTTCGAGAGAAGATGGAGCGTGATAGAGTCTGGAATAGTATTAGAACCTATGAAGACCCTTATAACGCTTCTTGTAACAATGGACCAAATGCACCTGTCGAATACGATTTTGACTGCTACGGAGCAGCAGGTTTTTACGCTTATATGTCGGACTGTGAAGGATGTCATCAACGACGAAAAGAAAAGGACGATGATCTATGGCTAATGGATTCAGGAGCGACAAGTCACTCCACTCCCTTCAAAAAGGACTTCCTTAGCTATATTGAATTCAAGCGACCAATACCAGTGGGCACTGCTGGTAGCGAGAAAATATACTTTCCGGGTATTGGGACTGTTTCATTCACAGTTACACTAAATGGAAAACAGGAACGTCGGACACTTCGAAACGTCTTCTATTCGCCCTCAGGGGCAAAACGTATCCTGTCCATACCATCCCTGACCACCGGACTGGGCTACACCTTTCAAGGTGATAAGACCCACACTCGAATCTACGACACGCGAAAAAGACTCTTCCTCGAAGGCACTCACGTGTTTCGCGGCTCCAATCTTCACTGGTTTACAGGAAAACCGATTGGGAAAAGTGATCCAAGATTGGCTCTTCTAGCGTGTTTGGACAACAAGAATATCAACACATTCTTATCTCTATTTACCGTCGAATATTCTGACGTGTATAAACTTTGGCATTCAAGGTTTGGCCATCCTAGTGATCAGGTAATGCGGAAAGTTCCCCGCCATACCACTGGTCTTGATCACATACCACCTCAACCTAAACCTTTCCCCTGTGGCAAATGTCTCATTGGCAAAATGCATAACCGACCGTTCTCTCCTTCTTGGACTCGAACAACGGCACCTCTTGCATTGATCCATATGGACCTTTTACAGTTTCCAACGGAATCGTATTATCGTCATGTTTACTGCCTTACCATCATTGACGACTTTAGTGGCTATGGGTCTACTCTTTTGCTTCGCGCGAAGAGTGACACCGCCAAGTCTTTCATTGACTGGGTTTCTTGGGCAGAGCGCCAGTCTGGCTTTTCTGTTAAATCGGTTCGTTCCGACCGAGGGGGGGAATTTATGGTGACTACCTTCAAGGAGTTCTTACTCTCCAAAGGTATAACTCATCAGTTATCAGTCACTGATACTCCTCAGCAGAACGGTCGAGCAGAACGCTTCAACAGAACCGTAATGGAGAAAGAAGAAGTTTTACGCCATGCAGCTTGCCTACCCAAGCGCTATTGGAACTTCGCTTTACTCACAGCAGTTTTTGTCTATAATCGCACCCCACTTCGGCGAGTACAATGGAAGACCCCATTTGAGCTCTTTTTGAGAAAGAAACCTACCATTTCTTATCTTTGAGTCTTTGGCTGTCTGGCCTACGTCTTCATACCGAAGGATCAGCGAAAGGACAAACTTTCTCCGAAAGCAGAAGAAATGTTATTCCTTGGATACCCTGAAGGGACCAAAGGTTACATTTTCTTACGCCAGAACAAAACGATTTACATTTCCACCACTGTTACATTCGTCGAGAATGTGTTTCCCAACTGTCCCATAGAGAAGTTACGAGACAAAATCGATATACCTCTCCCAGCATCCGGTCCCTCAGAGGACTCTTCCGACGATCAGGATGGAAGCGAGACTGATCATCCCGCTCCAGGTCTTAGACCACCCACTCCAGATTTTAATAACGACAATCCACCTAGGCCTCCAACTCCGAGTCCACCCCAACTCAGGCAGCATCCACCTCCTGTTACAGTAGAGGATTATTCAGATAAAGAAGAACCAGATTCTCCGGAACCTGAGCGACCAGGTCCAGCACCAGGACCTTCTTCACCTGCCTTACCATCAAGACGTGAACGTTTGGGTCGAATACGAATCCCAAATCCTACCTATATACAACCGTCTCCTCCACCATCTCCACCAGCGAGAGAAACCCCTAGTCAAGGTTTCCCCGGTAGAAGAAGACATGAACCTCGTCCTATTCCATCTTTCATCCCACCAATCCTTGATAGAGATCTTCCACTATTCCTCAAAAGACATCCAACAGAAGCCCCTGACCCATCTTATCCTCCTGTCCCTTCTGCATTACGCAGATCAACTCGCATACCTGTTCCAAGGGTTATTCCTAACAGTGTTTACGGAGATTGACCGCCAGTTCAGGTCGAAAGGGAATCAGAGAGAGATTGGGAAAGAAATCTTGAAAACCCGCCACCTGCACCAGAATGACCGAACATCGATGATCTGTATGAGGGTAGGAACCCTCAACCACCTTCTGAAGAAGGGGGAGACATCAATAGTCTCGTTCACGAGCAAGGTTATGGTTTTCTTCACTATCTTTTGGCACAGGCGATTTCAGAGGTACCCAAGCAGTACAAGGATGTTCTTAGGTTACCAAAGGAAGAACAAGATAAGTGGAAGGAAGCAATGAAGGACGAAATCAGATCAATAAACGATCGACACGTCTGGACTCTAGTAGATTGTCCTCCTGATCGTAAACCCGTCAAATGTTGTTGGGTTTTTGCAAAAAAGTCGGACGGAAGATATAAAGCTCGCCTAGTAGCAAAGGGCTTTTCACAGATTTACGGAGAAGATTACGAAGAAACCTTTTCTCCTGTTGCAAGGTTTGAGACAGTACGACTGCTCATGGCCTATACCTGCTCTCAGGATTGGGAGGCTCATTGCCTCGATGTCAAGACTGCATTCCTCTACGGAAAGCTTGATGAAGAAATATATATGGAACAACCAGAAGGTTTTGTAACTCCGGGAAAAACAAACAAGGTTTATCGTCTTTTGCGTGCGCTTTATGGCCTTAAGCAAGCAGCATTAGCGTGGAATAAAGAGCTCCACAAATCCCTACTAAAACTAGGTTTTTATCGAACCAAATCAGACGCGGGAGTTTATGTCTACAAGACTAAACAAGGCCTAGTTATCTTTGTCATCTACGTCAATGATGTTCTCCTCCTTTCATCTTCTGCTAAACTATTGAAGGACAGAAAAGAAGCATTTATGAAGATATGGGAAGTACGAGATATGGGAGAAGTGAAAGAGTATCTTGGCATCCAGATTTCACGAAATCAAAAGGACAAGACCATGACTCTCCACCAACAACCCTACATCCAGAAAGTGTTGAAACGCTTTCAAATGGAACAATGCCGAAGTGTACGGACACCTCTTCCAAGTGGTTATGTCCCTACTCCTATCCCTTCCGGATATACCGCTACACCAGCTCTTCGACAGAAGTATCAACAGGTTATCGGCTCTCTCCTCTATGTCATGCTCGGAACTCGTCCCGATTTAGCATTCAGCGTCATTCGAATGTCGCAGTACATGTCTAATCTGACACAGCAGCATTTGGACAAGGCAATGCATATTGTCAAGTACCTTTCTTCGACAAAGGACCTGTCCATTCATTATTTCCAGAGCGAGCTATCTCTGGATTGCTATTCCGACTCAGACTGGGCTGGAGACAAGGAGACTTATTGCTCCACTTCTGGTTACTCCATGTTCCTAGGACGTAATCTCGTTTCCTGGAGATCTAGAAGACAACCGACAGTCGCGCTCAGTTCTACTGAAGCAGAGTATATGTCTCTATGCGACGCCGGACAGCAGATCAAGTGGATTACCACACTATTCCAGGAATCTCATCTTCGCTTCACCACTGTCATTCTTTTTGGCGACAACAAGGGTTCCATTCATTTGGCTAACAACCCAGTCGTTGAAGGTCGATCGAAGCACATCAATATAAAATACTATTGGCTTCGGGAGTCTATCGAAAACAGAGACTTCAAAATGGACTACGTATCCACTGACCATCAAAGGGCAGATTCCATGACTAAGAATCTAACCTGGCAGAAACATGACCATCATCGCTTGTTACTTGGTCTTTATTGAACCAGTCTAAAGTGAGGGGGAGTGTTGACAGGATAACTATCCTGCTTCTAGGTCATATTGCTTGACTATTACTCTTTTATCGTTCTTAGTAAACAATTACTTATGCATGTGACCGGTTATCACAGATACCCGGGAATCACATGGAACCGTACTATCGGTATCCTTCTTTCGTGTTCTACAACGTTCTATCCTCAGATAGAAACTTACTCTTTCCAAAAGTAGTAGTTGTAGTTACAATGCTCTGGAGTTTCTCCGTGTGCACAGACCATGTACAGTACGTATATATACTGTACTCCTAGGGCGTCAATCCCTAGGTTCGAATCATATATTCTCTCATCTCTACTGAGTGATCAGGTCCTTCGACACTTGATTACTCTATTAGCAACATACTCGTTCTTCTAACTCAAGCACAAACCTCCAGGTGAGCACAGAGTCGCTGCGCCCTTCCTGCCTTTAGTTTGTTATTTGCCTTTGCTGATGCGAATGAAGTGCCTGAAACCATGTGTATGCAGTATCACAAACCACAAATTTGCACCAGAAATTTACCAGTGCGATGGGCAGGACACTGATGCATTTCCTCCACTTAAAGTACCTAAGTGATGACCTTGTTAGCAAGCAATTTCATTGTTGATTGGTTCGTCCTTACCACTATACTGGCAGTCGCAGCGCATAATTCTCGATATACCTCAAATGGTGATGTATTCGTCAGGACTACGTCTTCCCAAGACAAAACGAATGTCTCTGGTATCGCGAATGAGGAAGATTGTGAGCCCCATTATGTAAAAATGGCCCAACTGCACCACCGACATCTCTTCCGCCACCATTTGGTTATTCTGTAATTGCATGGGCCAATACGATAAGATATTATAATTTGACGCCCATATATCATTGGATACTCGGCCGCTCGCTGGGCCGAAGCCTTTCGGCCTGTCAATGCCACGTGCTACTAGTCCTTAAACCCTTGCAACCATCATCAGTGCATCAGCATTGGGCCGACAACGTAAACAGACGAACTTGCCTGTGGGTATCATTCACCAGTTTGCTCATGCCATTATCCGCCTTCTCAGCATGTATAGGACGTCAACCTTGAACTAAAGAGAACTAAGGCGACCTATCTTCACATCTATACGTGCCATTTCATTTGGGAACATCTATCTGTTTTTTTATGGTCACCGATTTGTTTAGAGGTATAGATGCAATCGTTGATCGTAGTGTAAGACCGACGCTCATGGACTCATGCAGGATGCGCCTAATCAACGTAGAAGCCTTTCTGGGAAGGGAGGAATTGATTCGAGAGAGGAAGCAAGTGGACAGTCGAACCAAGGTCCTCGAGTTACGCGATGATGAATTCGCAAACTATGCAATTTTATCCCATCGGTGGATCGACCAAGAAGTCAGCTATGACGAGATGACCGAACTTGCAAAGATGGAGGAGGAGGCGAGAGATGAAATTCGCCAGCGCAGTGGCTATCAAAAGATTCTTGATAGCTGTGAGCAGGCTAAGAAGGACGAGTACAAGTGGTTGTGGGTCGACACTTGCTGTATAAACAAGGAAAGCAGCGCAGAGCTATCCGAGGCGATCAATTCCATGTACCGGTGGTATGAAAACTCAAAGGTATGCTATGCGTACCTCCACGACGTCACCGGTGAATCCTTTCCCACCAAACCAAACAAGAGGATGTATCCAAATTGCAATGGATGGCCGGAGTGGTTCTCGCGTGGGTGGACCCTACAGGAGATGATAGCGCCGAACGCTGTCCGGTTCTTCAACAAGTATTGGCAGCCCATTGGCGACAAGAGGACCCATGCAGAACCCCTGTCAAACATCACTCGGGTTCCACAGCGTGTATTGAGAGACGGATTTTCCTTCAACCATCCCTGCGTTGCTCAAATTATGTCGTGGGCTGCCGATCGGAGGACGACGCGAGTCGAGGACAAAGCATATTCCCTGATGGGTTTGCTTGATGTTAATATGCCGATGTTGTATGGAGAAGGGAAGAAAGCATTCCATCGTCTTCAGCTGGAAATTATCCGCACGTCAGATGACCAAAGTATTTTTGCGTGGGGTTCTGACGGAGAGAATTGGCGGACTGGCAGCATCCTTGCTGACGACCCAAGCTTTTTCCAGGACTGTGCCCAAATGGAACTGATGGAGCCCCATGAATTCATCCAACACGTAAACGAGTACATCCCAGAAGAGTTGCGCTCGATGATCGAGGCAGATCGATTTGGCTCGTTCCCCGTCAGCAATCGCGGCATCCAGATTTGGATGCTCGTCCGTCCCTTGCGTGGCTCTGACTCAGTCATTGAAGCCCGGCTGCCATGCCGCGCTAGTTCATCTGGTACACCAGTGTCGATCAATTTGGCTTTGTGGAAATCCAATTACTACAGATATTTTACGCCGGTATGGAAAGGGTTTCCTACAGAGGGAACTTTACAGTTCCGCCAACTCTATCTCAGATATCAAGACATCCCGCATCGCGACGTCACATTCAAAATCGATGACAGTGCAATAACCAGGAATGGTTTCACTTACTGTGGCACATACCCATGGGAACCCAGAGAAAACACAGTAACGCTAACCCGCACCAATTTTCTGTACGTCAAGATCTACTCCAATAGTGAATCCAACTGCCGCTTTGCAGTGGGGTTTGGGCTATGCTTTGGCCAGGGTTGGATCCATTTTGTTTACCAGGAGCATGCCTGTACCAACTACGGATGCTCACAGTGGGAGGACTATGCTGAAGGAGAATACAAGAAGATGCTTGTCAGGGGGCCAGAGCATGCCCGATCCATGGCTGAGGTGCGTTCTCGAGGTGAACGCTATGGTCATCTCTGGTTTAAGTATAATTGTCTCCCTGGACGAACTGGCTGGTCTGTGCGGACTTCCTACATCGTGTGGGAGAGCTCAAAGAACTGGGGGGTCAGGATTGATGCGTTTCAGGATGCCGGTATCCGTAATAGGTCAGATGAATGGGTGGACCTGACTAGCTTCGATGTTGAGGTAGGTAGATTCTTCCTCGGGCATACACACAATGTCTCACTAGCATTGGTATTACCATGGATAGGGAACCGATGATCCAAATTGTGACATGCGGTGTCTCATGATACGGGACCGACTGAAGGAGCAAAATCGGTATGGGCTATGTGTAGATGGGATTCCCATAGAATTCTCGCTAGCACCGAACACCAAAACAGAGGTGAGTACGCATACGTTCCACATTCTGTTTGAGTCTTACAAAGACAGCTTGGGGATTATGGTTCCTTTATGGGTCCCAATGCCTTCCACAGGGAAGGAAACATTTTTGCTGACATCAAGTCCCTTGCTCCGGAGTTGGACGTCGCCCCAAGGCAGCACAGAATATATGCAAAAGACAGTAGAGATGACGATTATGTGACAGCCCACAGCTCTGCTTCTTCGGGTTCCGGTGATTCAGTCGCTCTGTACAAACCAATTGGACTGTCACTTCCACGCAACCAGCATTTCAACTCGTTGGCTTTCCTCTCCACTCAACTCACGAACAGATATCTTGTGACCAGGGTCATCGAATGTGCCACTGAGCATTCTAGTAAATCATGCGCACAATCCGAATCAAGCTACCGTACAAGATCATATAGATGTGAGTTCACGTGCACCCAAGTATTCCATACAATGTCTGACCATTGGACCAGCCATCACATCAGACACTAGCTCCCACATCGTGACACCTTTGTGCACCATGGAAAAGCCATTTGTTTGGTATCTAGATGAGAGTGCTAGTTCTGCACTAGTGGAGTTTCCAAACAACAAGTTGAGAACTGAGATGAATGAGGGAAGGAGGAGGGGTAAACGCTTTTTTGGTCGGTCGCTCTGACTAGTGGCTCTGTCCGTCTTGTAGTATGTATCATATCCGCAGGTAATCTGATTGAAATACGTTGACTAATTGTAACTATCCTCGGGAATTTCACCAGTTTCTTGCTTGCCCTTCGTTATCAACAGACCGACAGGCAGGAAAAAGGAAATAAGTGCGAGTGGATGCTCTTCGGTCCTTAACACTCTTATCGTTAATCATAACATTCAACTCACTTCTAGCAGTGATCCGCCCTTCGTCGTCTTTCCATCGACACTTGCACCGCTCCTTGCCTGTTGTCGACTACGCATTCTTAATCTGATCAATCTCGGAATACTAGATTTGGACGATGCATTCATGAGGCAGGCGGCCCTCGCATGGCCAGCTCTCGAGGAACTGCGGCTGTGTAGCCTCGCGTGGAGTAACTCGCATCGTCTGACGCTCTCGAGTATTCGGGAACTTGTATCGCAATGTCCGCACCTGGCACGACTGCACATGGCCATCGATGCTAGAATTCTTCCTAAAGAGGACACCGATATTGCATCCCCAGAGTCACAGTCACCATCCCTAGATATGCTCAACGTCCGTAATTCGCAAATAGAGAATCCCCGGGCTGTTGCAGAGTACCTAAAGGCTATCGTACCCGGACTGAGGACGTCGAATGTCGAAAGCGGAATAGATACGTTGAGAGTGTGGAGGGTTGTTCAAGATCTTATGAAGGGTACTTAACTTCTCAAGATAAAGTGACTTGGTTTATGGTTGCAGAGGACATCGAACGTAGAGACGCTGCAGTCCTTTCGGACTTATGGTGTTTGCCAATGTTCGCTAATGTACGGTTACGTTACTCTGCGACTTTGTCTTTTGTTGTCCCACACCGGCTGTGTGCCTGAACACACTGAGAACACGCGTTTTGTTCCCGTCTTCACGTTTGTGGGTCCTCCTTGTTTTTTGGTCGTGATGGAACCGGATTTTCCTCGTGTAATGTAGCAGCTGTCACCACAGGATGTTCGGGAGAAGTTGAACTGATTTAAATAAAAACCAGAATCCTTTAGTGAGCGGCCACATGCCCTACCTTCTCGTGAATTCTTCATATGAACATTCTTCAACAGGCGAAACAGTCTCTAGCGGACATTGCGGAACTCCTCGAGTCCGAAAATGGCAAGTTTGTAACACCAGACCAGTGCACCGAATTCGCCACAGAGGGAGAACAGTAAGGAGGCAAATACCACAAGTCCACTACACCACCGAACTAACATCTGGCGAAGGCTTGCCAGTGATTTGAGGGATCTAACTAAGCGTGCCAATGACCCCACTGCCTCCGTCGGGAAGCCCGACGCGCAGCAGCATCAAACATATCTACAACGGTGTCACGATCTCAGATGTGGGATCAAGGTTGGCTGATATCGCGCAACATGGTCTGATATGCCCTCTAACCCTATGCCCTAGAATACAATTAGACAGAGCAAAGCGGCGAAGATGATCCCTGGTTGCGATGCCGTTGGATACGGTTCCACGGTTAGGCCAGCTTCCGAGCATCCAGGATCTCAGTTTACAGATAAGAGTGACCCGGAGCCATCGGTGCCGAAGTTACCGGAACTTCTTGTATGCCTTCAGCAAGAAGGGTTGGACTTATCACAGGCGCTTGCAGAAGCACAGGGTGCATCTATAGGTCAGTAATCTCCGTGTCCATTCAACTCCTGCCGTTAACCGTATGTGTAGTCAACAAGTCAACCTCGAAGAGGCCACGTAAGCCACCTGCTGGAAGCGGCGTGCGTCCAGCAAGTGTGCGGGTGCAAGACAGACCCACGCAACCCACGCGTCTATCGACCAGATGCCATCCACATCAGGCTTCTACTAATTCCACACGAACCCATCGCTCACCGCAAGCCAGTTCAGCACCTCGTGCAGTGCACCACGGGTTCAGACCTCAAGATCAGGATGCTTTCCAAAATCTAATGAAGGCTGTCCAGCGATATGTCGAAAACCAACCTGATTGCCGCGTGAATAAGATCGATAACATTAGGACTGAGAAGAATATCGTTGATCGTGTTACGATCAGCGGCTCTGGGCCCACCATTAACGTTGGTGGATCGAGGAACGCGGGCAGTGGTGCATTTCCTATTGACTTCTTTGAAGTATCACAGCTGATTATCATGACAGTTATCACCAAAACCAGTGTGCCGATGCAGGCTCCACACGAGGCCACTGAGACAGCAGGAGCTGGTTAACCGTTTTGTTCTACTGTAATTTATCCATTCTGCACACCGATCGTATCCACAGTTCTTATGGGATAATTTGCGTAAATTGTTGTATGAAGTATGTTGGAATGATAATTGGAATTGAGCACAAAGGCTCTGAGGATGAAAGGTCACAGTAACACTATGCTGACCTTGATGTTATCCTACACAAACTGCCCTCTGTTCTGAGGCAGTGGACTTGGCTGTCGTCAGTCCTGTGGGAAGGAAGGTAGTCATACTTGCTGTGTTAACGTTTTACTTGGCATGTGTCTGAGCATGCCAGTACTGTGCTGAGATGCGTGGATGAGACTGGTGGGGATGGTAACAAATGGAAGGGAGAGCAGCATGTGACGCACTGTTTGCATCCGTTCATTTTTTCGTTTATGCAGTGATTGTTGAAAAACCTCAGACCTTGCGATGGCAACCCGATCCCTTTCGCCCACCGTACACTGATCGACACATCCCATGCATAATGACATGATATGAATTCTTGTTGACACAGACAAAACATCAATGAGCCTGAGTCTGATGCACAAAGTGTAGGAACTCCGGGCCATTCAGTTCTGTCGGGGGTAGTTACACATGATGCACACTATCAGAAATTCAAAAGACTCGTATGCAATTCAGACGAGAATAACAAGCGAGCCTTACCGAGGGCTGTATTCATACTTTCATATCAATCTCCAGTTCAACACCACTTGAGACTGGGTACAGGAAGGGACAACATGCTTTGAATGTGGTGAGGAACACGGCCCATAAAAACTTATCGCTCATCAACCAAGACCACAATCAAGGCGCTGATCTTCGTTTGGATCTTAACCTTTGGTAGTCCACATGGATAGCCAGAACACAAGTGAAACTTGAGGCAAAAACACGTGTTCAGGAAGAAGGTATACATACCTTGAGGTCTGCCTTAGTCGCAATGTCAAACCTACCGGAATGTCCGCAGAAATTGTTATTATGTATGTCTTCTCTCCGTCCAATGCTGGTCAATATTGACAATCCACGTCGTCACAGAGTAATTGGTCCTACGGGATCAGGCAAAAGCAACGTAAGTTATGGATCTTTTGCATGCGGCGAGTGCTTAGATGAGTTATTTACAGTTCATCAACAAACTCACTGGCATGAAGGAAGAGGAGGGAGCGAAGGGACTCGAATCATGCACCCAGAAAATCAGGGTGTTCAAGGTATCAAACTGTTGCGAACGATATATGTTCCTCGACACACCAGGATTTGATGACACTTATCGTTCCGACCGGGTGATACTCCAAATGATCGCCGAATGGCTAGAGAAGAAGTAGGCATAAACCTACATGGATAACCTATCATTGATACGTGGACAGCTATCGATCACGCATTAAGCTTAGCGGTGTTATCTACACCCACGACATAACCAAGACCCGCATGACCGGCACGATGTGCAAGAACCTCCTTTTACTTGGGCAACTGTGCGGAGCTAACGCTGCTGAGCGCGTGCGATTGGTAACCACTATGTGGGACAGATTGGAAGACCAGAGGGTGGCGAGTAGTAGAGCGCAACAGTTAGAGGGCAATTTCTGGAAACCTCTGATTATGGAGGGCGCTCGTCACAAAAAATTCAACAATACCCCGGAGTCGGCATGGGACATTATTCATGACGTGACCGGAGACGCGGAGGCCCTGCTACTCCAAGAAGAACTGGTGGATGCGGAAAGGAAGTTGAACGAGACAGCCGCGGGAAAAGCCCTCTATACTCCATTCGAGAAGCTCCTTCAAGAGAAAAAGGACACCATCAAGCAGCTTTCGGACGAAGCCAAGGCACAGCAAGATCCGGCATTAGCAAAGAAGTTGGAAGCGGAATATAAGAGGATCGAAGCACAGCTGCAAAAGACATGGGTCGAGATGGAGAAGCCGAAGATATCATTCATGAGGCGGATTATGTTGTTCTTTGGCAAGAAAACGAAGGCTGTAAGTTCTCCATTCGGAATGTGTGATAGAGGCTGAAGCTGAACTATACGTACAACAAACAATCGAAATGAATAGTAGGGCTCCGTGAAAAACTCCAATGTTATTACTCTGGCTTTCCATACTAATGGCAATTATCACCACTGCTGATTCCGATGTAGGCTCATGATATATGGTGACACTGTTCAGTAACAACCCGGGTAGTCTTCCAAAGTTTATTTGTGGGCAGATAACATGACTAAGGTAGCTGGTATTTCTGACAATCGTGCCGTTTGGAGCGAGACAGTGGCCTACTGGAGGTCGAGTGATGGCATGTATATGTAGTCGTACAAAGTGATCCTGGACGATCGATGATCTTACACTAGCGGAAACAGCGTCTACTTAATAGATATATCATACTCTGGTCCCGCGATGAGCCTTATCACCTTCTTGTAGCCCGTGAACACCGTATTCCAATTGATCTGACTAAACTTAGAAGGGAATGATCAATTCCCTGAACCACGCATAAATCGGAGGAGCTTACAGTCTGTCTTACGAATGTTGAGGTATTATGTGGCTGTCCCGAACATCAGTGAGCTGGACAGCAGTATAAACTAGTCTCTGATCTGGGTAACAATTGCTACAAGAACACTGGTACAGTACCGTGATGGCATGTCACAGACCATGACTTACCAATGTATATCACCAGGATAGTAACATGTCATAGTATCAATGTAATCTTTGATAATATGATAAGATTCTGCAGTCTTCATGTGTGATAATATCTGTCAGATCGAATGGGGCCAGTATACAATTCCAGCTACACTACACTACTAGAGATCTGTTCAAAAAAGTGTAGTAATTACTTGAGTCTATTTCAGACATCAGGAAATCAAATATAATTGGATAAAACTTTATATTCACTTAGCTTGCCTTGTTGCTTTAATAATGCCAA
This sequence comes from Scleroderma citrinum, assembly GCA_029372045.1. Classification (NCBI taxonomy): domain Eukaryota; kingdom Fungi; phylum Basidiomycota; class Agaricomycetes; order Boletales; family Sclerodermataceae; genus Scleroderma; species Scleroderma citrinum. Next base: position 60,734 of record JARFMN010000031.1, read on the forward strand.
TCATTAGTGTTGAACAAAATAGGTGAAAGCCCCTGATTACATAATCAGACACTCACCATTTGATCATAGAAAGAGATTTATCATGTGCACAAGCACATGAAGGTCACTGACATAGCTGATACACCAGTCAAGGTCTAGACCAACAGATCTAGAACTGACCATTATGCAATAGGATGAGTCATGAGAAGATGCATGACTGCAAATGACTCATTCCTTATCTCCTTATCTCCTTATCTTTATATCAAATAGGAAGACTCTTATCTTCTGTGTCTTATATGGCAACAGCACACTTACCATATGCAGCTCAACCCATGAGTTGAAGCAATTATGCACAGACCAGTTCCTTTATAGGACAGGTTGCTGTTTACTATATAAATCCCATGCACACAGCTGTAACAGTAGAATAGTTTTCACTATCTCTATCCAGTGTTCTACTCCTCATACACTGTTTTGTGTTTAACATGAAACCAGTGACTATCAAACATCAAAGTATCTATAAGAATTTGTCAAGTGAACAACTAGGTAAGTTTACTAGTGTCAACCTAGTGAACTTCCACTGCATAGTAGAAGTTAGGACCATCTAGCCCTGGTCTGTGTGCTCCTCCACATTGATACTTCTCCAGAATTAGTGTTATGCTGCTAACATTTTCTCTATGATATCATCCTACTTATCCAACACTTCATGGACATCAGTATGTTTCCCCTTTTCTTGTTTGTTTTACTATATGGCTTGTATGCAAGACTCCCCCTTCCCTGTTTCCTTTGAGGGGAGTACTCCTTTCTTGGTCACATGATCATGACTTGATGTGTCATGTAGGAGTTGTACTTGCTCATTTCTCATTTGATATTCAATGGACATGTCACTGGTATGTCTGACTTGATACTAATATGCAGACTACTTGTACTATTAGTGCAGTATGCTTACACATATGTTTTCCATGTAGTATTTAGAGTGTGAGCAAAAGATGGATTACCCCATCTTTCATCTCCTTTGCAATTCATGCATTCCTCATCCTTCTGTACCAACAAGGACTCAGGATTGAAGGAAGGCCTCTGGACCAAGAGTTCCACCACAAGAAGGAGTTGTCAAACTGCTAGACCCTTGTAGTGAGGTCCAGGACCTGTAGGGTTAGGGTTAGAACTCAAGCACTGGTTCTGAAGGTGTTAATGTTAGGACAGATGGGATAGGATGTTTCTGCAGGATGAATTCCAAGGGCATGGGTTCAGATGTAACTTAGGCAAGACTTAGGGATATTGAGCTGAAAGGGTGTGTGAGGCAGGATGACCTCTATTGATTTGTTATTCTACACTACTCTTATCTATATGTTGCTTCTGCAGGAATGACATCACATCCTGTGTGGATGATTCTATTTCTTGAGGTGGCTGACTTATGATTGTGATGGTGGCTTGTCTTCTATGATTTGTCCACCCAGATACATCTCAACACTCCCCTTCAAGATGCTGTTGATACTCTGAGTTGCTCACAGTGGTGTTGGTGATTTGGTTTGGGCAATGCCTTAGTAAGTATGTTGGCCATCATGTTTGAAGTAGGGCAATATAGTAATTCAATCAAACCATCTTTGACTTTCTGTCTAATATAATGATTTCTTGTGTCAAAATGTTTTGATTGCTTGTGATACTGTGGGTTCTTTGCAATGGCAAGTGATCTGCTGTTATCTCCAAGTAGCCTGGTTGGCTTTGGTTGTGGGTATCCTAGCCCTTTGAACAGATTTTGTAGCCATATTGTCTCTCTGGCTGCATATGCTAGCACTGAGTACTCTGACTCTGTAGTTGATAGAGTAACCTCTTTCTGTTTCTTTGATGCCCATGTTATTGCACCTCCATTCATGATAAATGCATATCCTAAATTGACATGAGGTCATTGTTATTGGCAAAACTCACATCTGAATATCCTATGAAATGGTTCTCTTCAGGCTGTTTCTTATTTGCCTGATATATTATACCATGTTCACACATCCCTGACAAATATCTTAGGATTTGTTTGGCTGCTGTCCAGTGTGACATGTTTGGATTGGCCATGTATGATCCTAATCTGTAGACAGTGTATGCAATATCTGGGCAAGTTGCCATAGTGAGGTACATGAGTGATCCAATAAGTGAGGTGTATGGGTTACTCCTCCCTGTGGATTCATCCTCTGAGGGTAGAAATTTTGTGTTTGGATCCATAGGCATAGCTACAGTGTTTGCATTTTGCAGTCCCTCTCTTTTGAGTAGTGATTTGATATATTGTTTCTGTGAGATCATGATGGTCCCATCCAAGTGATCCCTGTTGATCTTGGTTGGTTCACCCAAATCTGTTATCTTGAATATATTTTGTAGTTCTAACTTCATGTCCTGCATGAGGGATGTCCAGCTCACAAATAATAATAAATCATCCACCCAGACTGTGATGATTGTGATTCTGGCTTCTGTTTGTCTGATGTATGCACATGGATCAATGGTCATTGGTTTCCAGCCATGTGACTCAAGTTGCTTATTGAGTTCATCGTTCCATTCATGCCCAGCCTGTTTTAGGCTATATAATGATTTTATTAGTTGACATAGTTGCCCTGTTTTGTCATTGTAACCATTGGGTTGCTTCATATAGATTTCTTCCTTTATAGTCCCATTTAGGTATGCACCCTTGACATCCATCTGTTGGATGTCCCAGTTTTTGGTCATGGCTAGCACTAGCAGAGCTCTGATGGTTTTGAGACAGACCACCAGTCCAAAGGTATTGTTGTAATCCATGCCTGACATTTGTGAGAAACCTTTTGCAACTAACTGGGCTTTATATTTTTGTAGGTTTCTGTCTTTATTGTACTTTTGGGTGAACACCCATTTATTTGCTACTGGGACTCTTCCCTCAGGTGGGTCTACTAATTCCCAGGTCCCCATCTTGTCTAGCTGATTGAGCTCTGCTTTTATTGCTTTTTCCCATTCTGGCCAGTTGGGTGACTCCTTTGCCTCATGGATGGTCTTTGGGTTCTTAGGCACAAGTGTTGTCTCACAGAATACAGTGTACACCCTTTCTGCTGATGTCATTCCATCTAGTGGGCTTTCATTATATTGCCTGCTCTGTTCTGTTTGCTGATGTGTGCTTGATCCCTGATCTGTTTCAGGTTCATTCTCACATTCTCTTTCAGCATCAGGCAAGTCTTTCTTGCCCTTCCATGGGTCATCTAACTGTCTGTAATTGTGAGTGATCTTTTGATGTGTGCTCCATCTGGGAGTCTCCACTAATTCACTGTTGTCAGACCCATGTTTCTTTGTTTGTTTAGGTCTGTTATCCTCTGGCAAACATTTAGGTCCATTATCCTCTGGCAAACACTCCCCTTTGCTTGACACTGCTGGTGGTGTTGTTAGAGTGTTGTTTGTTACAGGTAAGGGGAATTGATAATTATGTGAGACATGGACTTGTTTGGAGTGGGCATCATAATAATGGATGGCCTTTGGACCATCAACAAAGCCCATGAAGGTGTGTTGGACACTCTTTGGGTCCATTTTGGAGTGCTAACCCTCTTGTAGGATCCAAACTGTTCCACCAAATTTGTAGAGGTGGGAGATATCAGGTTGGATACTGGTCCACTGTTCAAATGGTGTTTTGGATTTGAGAGCCCATGTACAGTATGTGTCTAATTTCAAAGATAGGTAGCATGGTGTATGGCCTTAGGCCATAAGAACTTAGGTACAGCCTTTGCAAACATCATTGTGTGCCAATTCAGCTAATGTCCTGTTCATTTGTTCAGTGACTCTGTTTTGTTGTGGTGAGTGGGGTGCAGTGTATTCCAAGACTATGCCTTTGTTTTTGCACCATGTTTTCAGCTTGTGGCCAATATATTCACCACCATTGTCAGCATGAAACCATTTTTCCTGAATATTATATTGATGCTCAAGGTGAGTCATGTAGTTTTGTAAACACCCTAGTGTCTGATCTTTAGTTTTAATGCATTCAATCACCACACACCAGCTTTGATCATTGATGAATGATATAAAATATTGTGCTCCATTGATCCCAGTATCTTGGCACTCCCATAGATTGGTGTGCATCAATTCTCCAGGGTGTTTAGCACATTTTATCACATGTTTTGGGAATGGATTGTGGGTTTGTTTTGCCTGAATACAGGCATCACATTGGAACAATGGTGAGTCTCTGGGTTGTCTCAAGCTGTTGACTAAATTTTTATGTATTGTTCTCTGTAGGCCACTGACACCAATGTATTCAAATCACCAATGCCAGATTTCCCATGTATCATCCAGCTGTTCAGTGGACAAGTTTGATTGTTTGTATGTTTTTACACTTGTATCCAATAGATACATTCATTCTACCTGTTGTCCTATAGCAATCAGGTTATTTTTCACATCAAAGATTTGTGCTTTTCTGTTACCCAAATTCACATGCCCCCCATTCTGGTCTAAGTGTGACATGGATAGTAGATTGTTTGGAGCTTGTGGTACATACAGTACATTGTTCAGTACAATTGTTTGGATGGTTTCATTGACTCAACTGCTTAATTCTATTGTCCCTTGTCCATCTACAGGTACTTTGACCCCTTCTACTCCTCTAATATGTTGTTTGATAGGAGCATAATCTAAAAAGTGTTTGAGTTTATTCATGATATGAGATAAGGTTGCTGAGTCAACCAGCCATGAGTCAGATGTGGTGTGTGTTTTGTTAGTTTGAGTGACATACATTGCATCCTCCATTTCTGTGTCCTCTTGGACCTCTTGGACTTGTTGTGTGTGCTCCTTCTTGGAGTGTTTCCCATTCTGCATATTACTGCTCTCTGTCTCCTTTCCCTTCACAGGAATCTGGCATTCACTAGTCTTATGACCAAAGTGCTTGCAGTTTCTGCATTTGGGCTTCCCCTTGTGGAAGCAATCTTTAGCAAAATGATTATTGAGTCTGCAGATATAACAAGGTTTCTGTTCAGTTCCAGAACCCTTTCCTCTCTCTTCACTGCCCTTTTTCTTATTCCCTCCTTGCTTCAATGACTGGGCCATCATAGTACTCTTGTTCTTTGTGCCTCCATTTCCACCCAGTACCTGTTTTCAGTTATATTCTTCAGGGATAATGGCAACAAGTTGCTGGGAGGTCATCAATGTTTCCCTGGATTATGAGCCAAGGTATGAGGCAGTGAAGGTGTCCCAGGATGTGGGTAAAGATGATACAAGTATGTTCTTGAAGTTTTCATCATCCACTTTGCATCCCATTTGATGGAGTTTGGCTTGTAGCTCTCTCATCTTATTGATGTGTGTTGCCATGTCATCCCCCTCTGCTGCCCATGCTGAATATAAGGTATGCATCACTGCAGTAATAGATTGTTGGCTGTGGGACTCATGTACTGATTTTAGATTCCCCCACATCTTCTTCACAAGTGTTTCTTGTGAGATATGTATGAATTGGGCTACCATCAGATTATTCAAGATAATAATTCTTGCTACCTGTTTGACTGTTTCCCATGCTTGGTATTTGGGGGATCCTTTGGTGGGAGATTCTAAGTCTCCCTCACAGTGAGTCCAAACTTTGTTTAATTCTAACATGGGCATAATCTGGCCTTTCCAGGCCACCCAGTTCTTATTGTTGAGCAGCTCTGGTGTCTTGAAGCTCAATATCACTCCAAGGAAATGTCCTCCCATATATGGGGCACCATTCCCAGCTTCAGGTGGCTGTTGGTTATTTTACACTGCAGGGGTCTGACTTGCAGGAGCTTGGTCTGATGCTGTCTGGCTTGTCACTGCTGGGGTAGATTGGCCTGTGGCTGCTGCATTGGATGATTGCATGGTGGGCCTATGAGGCTGAGAAGAGGAACTGGCAGGTGTGGACATATTTGAGAGTGTAGAGTTCCTTTGATGTAGTCAGCTTTGAGGTAAGGATGATCTTGCTTGCCTAGTCACAAGCAGTTGGGGCTTATAACCCTTGTTAGGATGGATAGGATAGGATGTTTCCATGGGATGAATTCCAAGGGTGTGGGTTCAGATGTAACTTAGGCAAGACTTAGGGATATCAAGCTGATAGGGTGTGTGAGGCAGGATGACCTCTATTGATTTGTTATTCTACACTACTCTTATATATATGTTGCTTCCATGGGAATGACATCACATCCCATGCAGATGATTATATTTCTTGGGGTGGCTGACTTATGATTGTGATGGCAGCTTGTCTTCTATGGTTCATCTGCCTGGATACATCTCAACAGTTAAGTCTCTTCAAGCCTTAACAGAAGATGAAAGACACTTTATCAACCCTGTCAGCATTGTCATACACTGACACTCTGTTGCTTCAAGCAGCAGTCAAAACCACCAACACCCCTGCATAACCCACAGTATAAGCCCCTATACCATCCTGGTGTAATCCCCTGTCCTGTTTAGGCAGTTTATTACTTAAACAATTCTAGTGCACTGCTCTACAATGGGTAGCTCCTACTAGTCCCTCTTCTTGGCCCACCATGGTCTGAAAGTATTACATCAGGTTGAGCTCTAGTTCCAATACTAAGTTCTGACCTCCTGTTTCTAAGCAAACAAGTAACCCCACTCCCTCCAACTTTGGACTTGGAGGCTTGGTCCCTCTCCCACCACTTTCAACACTAAAGGAGGACAGTGAGTCATCCATTGCAAGTACCCCAAGTGTCATTCTTGCAGGCACCACCTCTTCTATATGAATAGATGTCAACCCATCAGAGGAAGGTTCTGACTTCTCAAAGTACTGAGAATGGAAGGATCCAGATTTAGATAACAACTCTATCAATACCCCACTCAAAAATCCCCTTGCTAAGTCTTTCCTTTCAGAACAATCAGATCTCCTGATCCTAACCATGAAAGAGGAAACAATGGCAGATATCCTCATGGAAGCTTTAGCAGGAGCTTCAATTGAAGACCCCTTCACAGGGCATCAGCTGTTGCTGGCTGAGATAATATACTGGTACTGAATGAAGGTATCCTTGGCTGCCAAAAAGGGTAAAGGCTGTGCCCAAGGACCAAAAGGAGGAAGTGGTCATGACTCTATGGGCAGTGGTAAGGCCAAAGGCAGAGAGCTTGGGCTCAACAAACCCACCATATTCAATGGTGACCACCAAATGTACTCAGGATGGATAACCTCCATGAAAGTCTATCTGGGTATGAACAGGCACATTTACAATAATGACAAGAAACACATAGGTTTCATGTTGTCATTTATGGACAAGGGCTTGGCCCTTAGCTTCAATCAATCCTATGTTGTGCAAAGCACTCTGGAAGCCACCAACAACAAAGAAGGTGGGGTGGTGTTCTACAACTCCCTAAGAAATTTCAAGAAGAAACTTGAGGGCTGTTTCCAAATTGGTGATGTAAATGCAAATGCACTAATAACACTATCATAGATCCAGCAAGGAAAGCACTCCCTTGATAAGTACAGTGGCTCAAAAAACTGTCCACATGTTTGCATGTTTTACATTATCTATGGCCAAATGCAATAACCCCTAACCCTAGCCCTAACCCATGAGTGTATGGAATAACATGCTTACTCTTGGCTTTCTATTGGTCCAAGAATCAACTGATGTGGATAAGAACTGATAGAATAGCAGCCATTTGAAAATGACATGTCATGCAGACAGTTTTTTGACTTTACAAAAATCCAACTATGTATGTCACAAATTTTGAGAACCTACTAAATAAAGCTGGCCTTCTTGAAGATGACATAGTAGCAGCAACCTTTTTCAGAAAAGGTCACCACCCTTCACTTAGCCTAATCCTGACAACTATCCCCAAATGGAAAGAGGCAGCCACAAGAGTGCAAGCATCACTAGCAATGCTCAGGATGTACAAAGGAAAAGCATTGGAAGCAGATAAGAATTTCCTCTGGAAAAATGAAGGGTATAATACCAAAGCTAATACCCATTTCCACAGAAAGGAAAAAGATCCTAATGCTATGAATGTGGATGCAACTGTCAAAGATGACAGAAACTGCCAAAGAAAAATCTGCATATGCTACAATTGTGACAAGCCAGGGCACTTTGCTTGAGATTGCCCAGAGCCAAAAAAGGAACAACAGCTCCTGAAAAGTAGAAGCACACACATTGATGAAATGAAAAAGGAGATAGAGTGCCTTGAGAAAGAGGATGCATCATCTTCTATTTCTGGTGTGTCCTTAAAGGATTTTTAAAGGGGTGAGCCTGTGCTGCAGCTCATGCCCCTACTATTGAAAATTGTACTTTTAGGATAGGACAACTTGAAAAGACTATGCTAGCTACAAAATGCAAATATGAATGAGAATTATGCATAATGTCTATCAATGGATCAGCCTACCTAACAGAACATGGCAACTCCCTGGTCAAAACTTTGATTGACTCTGGGGCAGAAACAAATATAATCAATCAAAGAACCATTGATAAGGAGGGAATATCAACAAGAAAAATAACTGACCCATGGAACCTAAGAAGTGTCACAGGGAAAATGAATCAAGTAGCCAACTGGATCACAAGTTTCAAAGCTCAGATCTGGGGCAAAGCAATGAGGATCAGGGCCTATGTAGCCAGAATGGGTAATGGAGAAGGGCTTCTATTAGGAATGCCCTGGCTTAAAGAACATAACCTGATCATTAACTGGCTAACTAGGAAATTAATTAGCTGGGGAGTTCAGGAAACCCTGGATGTCCAAATAAGGAAAACAATGATATCAACAGAGTTAGAAGCCAAGGAAGAAAAGAAGGAAGTGAAGCTTCCAGAATACCTTGCTGATTTTGCTGAAGTTTTCTGGGAAAAGGATGTCCCACTTGTTAATTGTGGTGATTGTTCACCCACATTCAGTCATTTCTCCACTTTCATTATTTCATTGACTCATACTTGATGTTAGTTTACTATTCTCAGGCTTTGACACTTTAGTCCTTTTGGTTATTCCTTCTCACAATTTGTTGTGTTGTGTTTACACCATCTGTGGACTTATAATGTTGTGTGCTCAGTGTTTTTCTCTTTAGTCACTTACACTGAGCACAAGTGGGAACTTGTGTGGTCTTTTGCATAGGCAATTAATACCACTACCCCCACACCAACCCTTTCTTGATCATAAAATAAAATTAAAAGAAGACTTTGTCCTGAAGAAGGGGAAGATCTACAAACTAAACTCCTGAGCAGCTCACAGAGCTGGACAAATTCCTAGATGAAAATCTAGCCTGTGGAAAAATTTGGCCATCCAAATCTCTGCAAGCAGCCCCAGTTTTCTTTGTCACAAAGAAGGATGGTAAACAGTGACTAATCCAGGACTATAGGTACCTGAACAAGCATACTGTCCTAGATTTGTACCCACTCCTGGATATCAAAGAACTTTTAGATGACCTAGCAGGGTTGAGGTATTTTGCAAAGTTCAACATCCAGTGGGGGTTCACCAATATATGCATCAAGAGCAGTGACAAATAGAAAGGTGTTTTTGTTACTCCAAGAGGGCTCTTTGAGCCACTGGTAATGTTCTTTTGGCAGACTAACTCACCACCCACTTTCCAGCACTACATGAATACTATGTTCTCCAACATGATTCACAGAAGGAAGAGTGTTATATTCATGGATGACACCACTCTCCATGCAAAAACAAAAGAAGAATTATGAAAAAGGATAGTTGAGTTCTTAGAAATAGTCAAGAAGGAGGGGCTTTGCCTCAAACTATCCAAGTGTACCTTTGAAATGGAGGAACTTGACTTCCTAGGGTATGTAATCAAACAGGGGTCTTATGAGCCATCACCTGTGAAAACTAACACCATAAGGATATGGCAAACACCTACTAACCTAGAAGAGTTGTGCAGTTTCCTATGTTTTTGCAACTTCTACCAAATGTTTGTACAAGAATTTTTGCAAATTGCATGACCTTTGCATGACCTCACATCAGCAAAAGTGGCCAAACCTAGCACAACATAGCAAACTTTGGAGGAACCCAGCAATTCTAGCAGCATCTAGCTAGCACTTGCAGGGTCATGCTAGATCTAGTAGAGTGAGATAAGAGTTGGACACCATTCCTGCTAGGTCTTGTGTGACCTAGCAAGAAGGTGGCACACCCATGCTAGGTCTAGCTAGACCTAGTTTAATCTGTACTAGACCTAGCAAGAGTAGCTTACCTATCCCACATCTAATGAGTTTGCCATGTCTAGTAAGTACTGGCACAAAATTCATAGTAATCATAGTATTATGTGCAAGTAATGAAAATAATTGGCATTAGTACAAGTGTATCTATAACAAAATCAGGCAGACTTGGAACCCAGCATCCCCCACCTCATTGGTGGGGTCCTCCCCATCCTCTGGACCTAGTGTCTTCATCACCATACATTTCAGCATCTCCCTTGTTGTCATCCAGTGGCTGATCTAGTCTGCTATACCCATGCTTGTCCATTTCATCACCAAGTTCATTGTCAGTCAGCTGTTCACCATCTCTGACATTGACACCTTCCATTTCTGACTTGTTGTTGTTGCTCTCCTTGCCACTTTCTTCCTTGATGCTACCTGAGTTGTCCATGGGGACAGTGATGGTGATGGCACACTGGAAAGTGGTGGCAGCATTGACCCAGCATGAGTCAAAGGAACACAGCTGTCTACAGAGAGTCAACATGTCCACCCACACCAGAGACTGCAAAATGAAACCTCACCTGCATTGTCTGGGCTACCCATCCAACCTGTGAAGTGTTTTTAGAAGATTGCTGGGTATCAACAGTGACATGAAGACCCAAGATCAAACCTGCAAACATCAGTGGAGCACAAGAAGGTCAATTGCCTAGGACACATGTGAGTCATGCAGCCACCCAGACCCATTGTGTGGGTATGGGTGTAGAGACCTGATTAAGTTCCTATTGTGAGTATTAGACTTAGAGAAAGTGTATGTAGTGGTTACTTACTAATGCCTAATACAACTTCAAATGGACTTGGTGAAAATTCTGGTGTGCCAGCACTTCCTGAGAATTTCAATCTCAGCATTATTTCCAGATTTCTTCCATCTTCTCTCTTATCTCCTAACTCTCACCATTGTGATGTCTCAACCCCACTCTCCTTGAAGCATCCACACCCACAGGTGCAAATAATTATCAAGTAACCCTTGCAGACAAAGTTGCAAGTATACTCAAGAGAAAAAAAGCCAAAGGTACACATCATTCATACTGTCCTTAATGCTGACATGACCCCCAAGACTGACTGTCAATTACAAAGCTAGATGAAGCCCTGGATGGACCCTCCAGGATGGAGGTGAGTGAACTTGAATACATGTGCACCTGGGTAAGTCAGTACACATGCATATACTCTACTATTTCTACTTTTTTGTGTCTAGATAACAAAAGGAGTGAGCAACCAACACTCAACCAATCTTGGGTCAGTCAAGCAGTGCAAGCAAACCCAAACCAAAATGCCTACCTGCCCTTGAATGTTGTGCCATGGAGGTGATTGCATTCAGGTCTCTGCCTCCCATGGAACCTGAACCCAAAGCTCAATGTTAGCATCCTCAGCACTGCTGCTGCTTCTTGCACTTCAGACAATGCAGGTAAGTCTATGCATGTTATATAATGCCACTAATCATGTCTCATATTCAGTTGCATCCATGAGCACTGCCACTGAGTATGATGCAACACCTGGCCACTTTCCACCGCATGCCCTAGGGGCAATCTCACTACTACCAGCCCTGCTAATTGTTAAGGCCTTGAAGCATTGAGTGTCCAAGGGCCAAAAATGTTCCTTCAGAACTGGCACTCAAACTCTAACCCTAATCCTATGGTGCCTAGTGCTAGTTGCAGGTTTGCTGGTATAGATGTTCCTCTTGCAATGGAGCTCTTGGTCCAGAGCTGAGGATTCTTGTTGACACATCCTCAGTGGGTATGATGCTGGCAAGCTCAGGTGAATTGCAAAGGAGACAAAAGATGGGGATACTCTGCCATCTTCATCTACTCTATATACATTTACAAAACTGTGCAGGCACATCCTGGCTGTGCTAATAGTACACATAGTATCAGTCCTTGGGCTGTGCCCACAGTCCACAGTCAGCTGCATCCATCAATGAGTTGAAATGCATAAGTATGAATTGATGCAATGTGACTAAGTCACATGCCACATGTCATAGGGGCTTTCACTGGAAAATCAGTGAAGGGTGAAAGCCTGCATAAGTAATACAAGGTAATCATAGAACAAGGAAAGCACAGGGAAACATACTGGTGTATATGAAAGTCCATGAAGTGTCTGTTGAATGATGTATGAGTCAAAAGGGAAAAGGAAACTGACATGTTACTGTTGCACTGTAACATCACCCCCCTTAAGCCTGTTCACCCTGAACACAGGAAGGTCCACCTCATCATCCAACAAACACCATCCCTGGTTCCCAGTATGGCCTATCTGGGTTGTGTTCTCACCTCCAGTGTCCAAGCTGATTGCAGTCATAGCACCTGTAGCCATACAGGGGATGTCCTACTGGCAGCAGTTTCTTTCTGGCTAAGTAATACTGGAGGTCAGCATCTATGAGTACTGGCATGAACACTGACTTGGGAATTGGCATGATTGACCTAGTGGCATTGTATAAGTTTTTGGACAGGGAGTCAGTCTGGACTGCTGTGAAGAAGGCAGGCCAGTCATCATTGATGTCTCCAGTTATCACCCTATAGCACTCTGTTAGGTGAGCCACTGCTCTAAAGTAGTCAATGTCAGTGGTGTGTTCAGTAGTCACAGGAGTGATATCAGTGAGAGGGGTCCTTCTAGTGTGGACTCTAGTGTGCTCTGGTGCAGAAGGATGGGCTGGGGAGATGCAGGGACAGTGAGCTCTGGGGGTTCATCAAGGGGAATTGGCAGTGGCAAGAGTAGCCACACTGCTAGGTCAGGCTGACTGGATTTAAGGGCTGCTAGAATCTGAGTCATCTGAGGAGAAGTCCACCATGACAGGTGGGCAACCTCAGCCCAGGTGGGCCTGCTTCTGGCATACCAGGCATCTTGCTTGGCAAGTTGTTGGAGTAGCAGGTCTTGGCAGTGAGGGAGTACCTCTGGGAATCTCCACAGAACCTCCTCAGTGTTGCTCAAGAAAGGAGTCAAATGTAATCAGTAGTGCCAGGCCATATATTTCATGCACCATACTGATTATAGTCCTCTGTGTCTCCATCACCTCTAAGATCCCCTCTCCAGTGACTTTTTCCTCTCCTTGGGGTAATGGGGTGTTAGTTAGGTCTGATATAACAGTGACTCCTACCCTGTTGGCTATCCTTTCAGCATTCTGGAAAGCCTTGGACAGCAACCATAGACACTCATGTTGTGTGTGTGTGTGTGTGTGTGTGTGTGTGTGTGTGCCATCCAAGTGTGTCCCACAACTTGAAGTTATTAAGCACCCACACATAGCAGATGAACTTGTTGACTGTTGAGGAGCTTGTGCCAGTGAGGGCAGTGGATATGGGTTCATTTTAGGGTGTGGGTGAGGTTGTTGGATGATGAGTTGCTTGGTTATGGTTGGAGATGGGGTTAGGAGTGGTGACCATGTTTCTCCTCATGGACTCACACTGCACAGCCTGCCAACTCCTAAGAACATGGGAGGGGGTGACTGTGGGAGCTGTGCAGGGAGATCTCACAGGTTTGGAGTGGTGAAGGGGTTGGGCATGATTGGCCATGGTGGACCATATCCAGGGAAGAGATGTGGGGATATTGGCCTCTGTGAAGTCATTAAGGTACTCTAGAATGCCCTGGTAGAAGTCCTTGTGCAAGTTGTTGGGGGTGTTGTAGCCAGAAGACATCTAGACTGTAGTGAGGGACAGGTAAGTGATGGGAAGAGAGTGGGCAAGTTGGTACTCCATCAATGCTTGGGGCATGTTTTTAAGGTGTTCAGTGGGCTCCCAGGTATTTTCCCCATTGGGGTACCCTTGCCACTTGATGAGATACTTCAGTTTTCATTGATGTGACTTGTGCTTAAGCACCTTCTTGACTTCCCATTCATCATGTCTGTCTATCTGCTCAGGGGGTTGTGAGACAGGGGTGTTCTCATTGATTGCTGTGATGATGTATCTAGTCAACTTGCTGGCATGGAAGACATCGTGGATTTGCCAGGATCTTGGTAACTCCAATTGGTAATTGACCAGAGAGATCTTTTCAGTAATTTAAAATGGACCATATCTTCTCAGGGCTAGCTTCTGGGAGGGTACATCCAAATGGAGGTTAGTGGCTTGTAACCAAACCTTATTGCCAACTTTGAATTCTGAGTATCCCTGTCCTCCATGTTGCACTAGCATAGCCTCCTGTGCATTTTTGTGCATGATGATTGCTGCATCACAAGCTGCAGCAAGCTTCTCCAGGTGTTCTTCTGACAGGGGCATGAACTGACTCAGGTCTGTGGGATAAGGGGTTGGCTTATAGCCATATAGGAGATAGTAGGGTGTCTGCCTGTGAGTTGAGTGGACTCAGGAGTTATGGACAAACTCTGCATCTGCAAGATACTGGGTCCAATTATCTGGGTCCTTGAAAGCATACATTTTTAGGAAAGTACCAACTTCTTGGTTCACACACTCCACTTCACCATTGGACTGAGGGTGGTATGCAGTTGTGGCCTTCATCTCAATCCCTAGCAAAGAGTACAGGTCTTGCATAAATGTGGAGATGAACTGTGGGCCTCAATCAGAGATAACCACATTGGGGACTCCATACCTGGGGTATACATGTGTGTGGAAGAGGTTGGTGATTCCTACAGAGTCCACATTTTTGGTTGTTGGGAGTAGTATTATTACCTTGGTCAACCCTTGGTCAATGATAGTAAGAATAGAATCACTTCCATGTGAGTCAGGCAAGTCCATAATGAGGTTGATTGAGATTTGCTTAAAGGGGAAGGGGGACTTGGCTACATCATGTGGGGTAATTGGGGGTGTTGTTGGGTGGGTATTGACTTGTTTGTTTGGCAGACAGTGCATCCTTTGATGTAATTCTGTATGTCAGCATGCATCTGTGGCCAATAGATGTGGCAAGTCATTTTCTTTGTCATAGCTCATACTCTGGGATGTCCAGACAGGATAATGTTGTGATATTCTTTTAGAATGTCTTTTCTTCTTGACTCATTTACATATATTTTGCTGTTGCTTGGCTTGTTCTTTTTGAGTTCTTTGATCCATAGATGTTCTGTTTCTTTTTGTATGCTACTCAACAGGTCTGCAGATAGGTTGTAGACACCTTTGATGTGAGCAGTGGTCTTTGACAGTTCCTCAGATGGGCATCTCTCTGCTGCAATAGTTGACAAACCCTGTGAAGTGTCAGGAGTATCAATGGTTTCAGGTGAAAAACCTGTGATTCATAGAGAAATAGATGGATTTTCAGGGAATCCTACCCCCCTCTGAGCCTGAAACCAGACCACCTCTGGCAACAACATGGCTGGGGTGACTTCTTTGGTGCTGAAACTTGCCATCCAGGAAAGGATGTCCAGGTGACATTGCTTTTCCCCTTGATATATACAAACTGCAGGGGAAAGGACTACAGCATGGCCTGCCACCAGGATTGCCATGGCATGAGTTTCTGCAGTTCTCTAAAGTAAGTCATATTCTGGTGGTCAGTGTACACCAGGGTGGGCATGATGGGTGCCAGCAGATATGTTTGCCACTCCTTAAGAGTGTGAATAACTGCTAGTAACTCCAGGTCATAGACCTGGTAGTTCTGTTTTGCTCTGTTGAGCGATTGAGAAAGGTAAGTGCATGGGTGTAGCACTTTGTCCTCTCCTTCCTGGCTGAGAACCACACCAGTTCTGAGTTTTGATGCATCAGTGTGGACCACAAAAGGCTTCTTGAAGTCTGGCAGCCAGAGCACTGGTTCTGAGACCAGGGCCTTCTTGAGTGCTTGGAAGCTTTGTTCTTGCATGGGGTCCCACACATAAGGCACATCCTTTTTTGATAGGTCATGGAGGGGGCATGTGACTTGGGAGAACCTTTTCATGAACATCCTATAAAAATTGCAAAAACCTAAAAAGCTTCTTAACTCATGTAAGTTTAGGGGCATGGCCCACTTGTTAATAGCTTTGGTTTTAATGGGCAAGGGTTCATAGCTACCCTCTTTAGTGATGTAACTGAGGAAATCAAGTTCCTCTGTTTCAAATATACACTTTGAGAGCTTTAATTAAAGGTTTTCCCTTTGTGCAATTCACAGGAATTTGATTACTTGGTGTTGAAGCTCTTCCTTTGTTTTTGCATGGATCATTGCATCATCCATAAATATGATGCTTTGCCTTCCATGGATCACTGTACTGAACTTGGTGTTCATGTATCTCTGGAAGGTTGGCAGAGAGTTAGTCTGCCTGAAGAACATAACAAGGGGTTTGAAAAGATCCCTGGGTGTGATGAATGCTCCTTTCCACTTGTCACCTTCTTTTATCCTAATGTTGGTGAATCCCCACCAGATATCAAACTTGGCAAAATACTTAGAGCCTGTGAGCTCATTGAGTAGTTCCTTTATGTCTGGTAGCAGATACAAGTCTTGTATGGTATACTTGTTGAGATACTGGTAGTCTTGTATGAGTTGCTGTTTGCTGTCTTTCTTTCCTACAAAGAAGACCAGGGCTGCTTGTGGGGACTTGGAAGGTCATATTTTTCCACAGGCCAGATTCTCCTCTAGGAACTTGTCCAACTCCTCAAGTTGGGGAGGCATCAGCTTGTAGATTTTTCCTTTCTTGGGTATCAAATCTTCCTTTAACTTGATCTTGTGATCCAGGAAGGGTCAGTGTTCCAGTAAAGGAACTTCTTTTTCAGAGAATACTTCTGTGAATTCTTGATATTCTTTGGAAGCTTATTATTTCTGCTTTTTTTGTTTTGGCTTCCAGCTGCATGAATATGGACATGTGCTGGACTTTGTGGTTAGCATCATTCTTGGTTCCCCAACTTACAAGTTTCTGGGTGAACTAGTTGATGATTGGGTTGTGCTCCTTGAGCCAGGGCATCCCAAGTAGGAGTCCTTCTCCATTGCCCATTTTTGTGATGTAGGTGCAAACATGCATGTTCTTGCCCCAGATGCAAACTCTGAAGGTCACTATCCTGTTGACTACTTGATTAGTTTTACCTGTTATGCTTCTCAGCATCCAGGGGTTTTGAATTTTTCTGGTTGAGAGCCCTTCTGGTTCAACCATTCATTCATTGACTATGTTTGTTTCTGCCCCTGAGTCAATTAGAGTTTTGACAGGGGAATCATCACAGTTGATTAGGTAGGCTGATCCATTGATAGCTGAGACACACAGGTCTCACTTGTATTGGTAGATGGAATTGACATTTCACTCCATACAGCCTAGTCTAAAAGTCCATTTTTCAGTAGCAGGGGGCATGAGCTGTGATGGAGGCTTGCCCCTTTAAAAATCCTGGGAGGACACACCAGAAGATGAAGGGTGTGTGTCCTCCTTTTTGAGGTGCTCCACTTCCTTCTTCAACTCTTCTATCCTCACTTCTCTGGTTTTGGTCTGTCCTCCTTTTCCTTTAGGGGGACTGGGGCAGTCTTTTGCATAGTGCCCTTCTTTGTTGCAGTTGAAGCATGCCTGGGCATTCTGGGACTTCCTTTGGTCTTGCCTTCTGCTGTCTTTGGCTGTGGTGTCAATGTCCATGGCACTGAGGTCTCTCTCCTTTCTATGAGAGTGGTTAGTCCAGTTAGGAGTACTATACCCCTCATTTTTCCATAGGAAATTCTTGTCTGCTTTTGAGGCCTTGCCTTCATACATCCTCATTGTTGCTAAGAATGCTTGGACATGTGTAGCCACTTCTTTCCACTCCAGGATGGTCTTGAGGATCAAACCAAGTTCTAGGATTCTTTGGCTTAAGGATGGGTGCAGCCTCTTTCTGAAGAAGGTGGCTGCTGCAACATCATCTTTGAGGAATCCTGCCTTGTTTAGTAGGTTCTTGAAGTTAGTGATATACTCATCCAATGAGTGCTTGCCCTGTTGGATCTGTGACAAGGTGATTAGTGCATTCACCTGTACATCACTGATCTGGAAGCAGTCTTTCAGTTTGCATTTGAAAGTTTTCAGGCTATCATAGAAGATAACCCCTCTGTCTTCTTTGTCTGTGCCCTTGAAGGTGCACTGCATGACATAAGACTGTTTGAAACTAAGGGCTGAGCCCTTGTCTGTAAATGACAGGATAAAACCTATCTGCTTTTTGTCAGTATCATAGATGTGTTGATTCATACCCAGGTAAACTTTGACAGAAGTGATCCATCCTAAGTACTGTTGGTGATTGTCATCAAATATGATGGGTTTGTTGAGCCCAAGCTCTCTGCCCTTGGCCTTACCACCACCCATAGAGTCATGACTGCTCACTCTGATTGATCCTTGAGCATGGCCTTTACCCTTTTTGGCAGTTGATGATACCTTTGTTTGGTACCAATGAATGATTTCAGCTGGGGATGGCTGCTGTCCTGTGAAGGGGCCCATGATTGAAGCTCCTGATAAAGCTTCCACTAAGATGTCTGCCATAGCCTCTTCTTGTCTTGTAGTAGTAGGCAAATCTGACTTCTCTGACAGGACAGAAGTGAAGAGGGGACCAGCTAGTGGTGTATCAAGGGAGTTGTTATCTGAATCTGGATCTTTCCATTCTTGGTACATTGAGAATTTGGAATCTTCCTCTGATGGGTTGACATCGACTTGAATAGGGGTAGATGTACTGGCTATGAAGACACCAGGTATGTGCTGTTTGGGTTTAGAGTTTTTGTCACTGGGGACATCTGAGGTTACCAAAAGAGGTGGCAGTGGGACAGAGGCTCCTAGATCAAAGGTGGAGGAGTTTGAGGTGACTTGCTCTCTTAGGAACAGGGGGTTGGAACTTAGTGTTGAAACTAGAGCTTGACCTGACATAATACCTGTGGACCATGATGGGCTAAAGAGGTGACTAGTGGGAGCTACCCAGGAAAGAGCAGCATGCTAGGGGTGATTAGTAATAAGCTGTCTAATATAGACAGGTGACTACACCAGGTGCCAGCATAGAAGTGACTGCTGTAGGAAGACAACAGGGGGGTGTCAGTCATATGATGATGATGACACCAGGGTGGGTGATCTTTCATCTTGTGTTAAGGCCTTGAAGCATTGAGTGTCCAAGGGCCAAAAATGTTTCTTCAGAACCAGCACTCAAACTCTAACTCTAACCCTACAGCACCTAGTGCTAGTTGTGGGTTCACTGGTATAGATGTTTCTCTTGCAACAGAGCTCTTGGTCCAAAGCTGAGGATTCTTGTCAACACATCCTTAGTGGGTATGATGCTGGCAAGCTCAGGTGAATTGCAAAGAAGATGAAAGATGGGGATACTCCACCATCTTTGTCTACTCTATATATGTTTACAAATCTGCATGGGCACATCCTGGCTGTGCTAATAGTACACATAGTATCAGTCCTTGGGCTGTGCCCTACAGTCTGCAGTCAGCTGTGTCCATCAATGAGTTGAAATGTGTAAGTATGAATCAACATAATGCAACTAAGTCATGTGCCATGCATCATATGGGCTTTCACTGGAAAATTGGTGAAGGGTGAAAGCCCATGTAAGTAATACAAGGTAATCATAGAACAAGGAAAGCACAGGGAAACATACTGGTGTATATGAAGGTCCATGAAGTGTCTGTTGGATAATGTATGAGTCAAAAGGGAAAAGGAAACTGACATGTTACTGTTGTGCCATAACACTAATCCAAAGAAGAAAGTCCCTGTGCCTACCAAGAAACATTGCTGCCAAGCCACCAAAATGGCAAATTGCCTCTGAGTGCATATTGGACTTGGCATCACTTGCTTTTGAACACTTTCAGATGTTTTCTGGGCTTTGGAGGTGGGACTGTTTAATGTATTGCTATTGTACTGTGTACTAATAATGAATACATGTGATTGTGATAGTACTAGAACTTGTGTGACCTAGCAAGGCCTAGCAAGGTGCAATATCTGAGTGTGCAATGTGTGATGTGTGCTAGCCCTAGCAAGCCCCAGCAAGGCCTTGCTAGGCAAACATACCTGTCTAGATCTAGCAAGGACAGTGGGTTGCTTGCAAGAAAGTGTATTTCCTCACAAGGACTGTTAGGTCTAGCAGTCCTAGCATGGTCTTTCCAGGGCTAGCTAGGGCTAGCTAGATTCAGCCACTTTTGCTGATGCAGTAAGAAGGATACCCTGTATGTATGGGGAGAACAGCAGCAAGAAGCTTTCAAAACTCTCAAAAGAAAACTCACTTCAGAACCAGTCTTGCAGCTACTGGACTTCAAGAAGCCTTTTATTGTCCACATGGATGCTTCCCATCTTGGAACTGGTGCAGTACTCAGTCAAAAATCCACAGATGGATCACTTTATTCCTGTGCATACCTGTCACAGTCCCTGATGGGGGCAGAACAGAACTACCAGGTCTATGACCTAGAGTTACTAGCAGTAATACATGCTCTAAAGGAGTGGCAAACTTACCTTCTGGTGCTGGTAGCACCTATGATGGTTTATAGTGATCATCAAAATATGATGTATTTCAGAGAACCACAGAAGCTTACCCCATGACAATCATGATGGCAAGCAACACTGCAAGCATTCCCACTGCAGCTCATCTATATCAAAGGGCAGACCAATGTCCCACTGGATGTTCTCTCCTGAATGGCAAACTTCATGGCTGATGAACAGCCACCAGTGATGCTTCTCCTGGAATCCTTTTGGTTCCCATCTAGAGGGGGGGGGGTAGGATTCCATAAAAATCCAAAAATCTCATGATGTATAGCCAGATTGTTGCCAGAAACCATGAAAATTCCCAACACCACACAAGCCCTGTTGAAAGAGTTGATGGATAGGCACCCAACTGAGGAAAAACCAAAGACTGCCATTGATGGAAAGTCTATCTTTAACCTTTCTGTAGAGCTGATGGGTAGAATTATGGAAGAAATGAAGCATCTACAGATCAAAGATTTAGGGGAAAGAAATCCCCAAAAAGGAAAAATATACATAAACAAAGAAAAAAGAAAGGAAGTACTAAAAGAATACCATGACCTCAGACCATCCAGGCACCCAGAAGTAAAGGCAATGATGAAGAAAATGACAAGGCACATCTATTGGCTGTCCAAGGAACAACTCAAAAAACTTGCAGCTGTGTGAGATGCCATGATCATCACTCACAAAAACATGCAGGAATCTATGATTAAACAACATGGAGGACATGGATACTTGGAATTTGAAGTTGGTGACAAGGTTTGGCTGGAAGCAACCAATTTGCATTTGGATGTCCCATCAAAGAAGCTTGCCCCAAGAAGGCATGGCCCCTTTGAGATTACCAAAAAAGTGTCTCTGGTCAACTACCAATTGGAGCTCCTGAGAATGTGGCACATCCACAATGTGTTCCATGCCAGCAAATTGACTCAGTATGTCATCACTCCAATCAATGGAAGCACCCCTATCCCTCCACTGCCTGAAGTCATTGATGGTCATGATGAGTGGGAGATTGAGAAGGTCCTCAAACACAAGTCAGTCTGATGGAAAAGGAAGTATCTGGTAAAGTGGCAAGGGTATCCTGATTCAGAGAATATGTGGGAGTGAGCTGAAAACTTTATAAATGCCCCTCAGGCTCTCTCAGAGTATCAGTGCATCCACAAAATTCCCCTCACATATCCAGATACTGCCCCAGCTTCATTGTAGAATGTCTTCTGGCTACCTTACCCCAGATAACACCCACAAAGATGTCTACCAGGATTTACTATCCACTGAAAAAACCAATGACCTTGCAGATCCCTATCTTGCCCCATCTTTTCCCTGTGTTCATTCCTCCTGTAGGAGCAACCAATCCCTTCACCACTCCTGAGCACCTATGCTCTGTGCAGCTCCCCCAGTCTCTGCTGCCAGCCCATCTAGGGCTCAGACAAGAGAGACTTGGCAGTGTGAAGTATGGGTCATACCCCCTCTCCCCCCTCTTGTCACCATCACTACTCCCTCTGAGCCAACATCATATTATTACTCAAGCTCTGATGAGGCACCTGCCAATGAAGTTCCCCAACTGCTTAACCCCACCCCTGGTGAACTGAGTATCAGCAAGTTCATTGGCTATGTTAGGGTGCTTAATAACTTCAAGTCATGGGATGCATTCAGATGGTGAGCACACACAGACCATAAGTGTCTATGGATGCTGTCTCAGGTCTTCCAGGACACTGAAAGGATAGCCAGAAGAGTAAGTGCTTTAGTGGTCTCAGAGCTCACCAATATTTCCTTGCTGAATGGAGAGTGAAAAGTGACAGGAGAGGATGTGTTGAGGGTTATGGAAGATCAAAAAGGACTGATAAGGACAGTTCACAATCTTTTTGGACTGGCCCTACTGATCACTTTTGACTCCTTTCTTGAGCAGTGTCAAGGAAAGACCATGGCTATTCCCATTGGTACTCCCACACTACCATGCCCTTCTACACTGGCTGCTCAATGAGCAAGATGCCCAGTCTGCTGAAATGAACCCACTTGAGACAGCATTGCCCACCCATACTGGTGGACCTCTTGTCAGATGAAGATTGTTCTGATGTCCCTCAAGTCTGAGCAGCCTGGGGACCTCCTGTACCCTCCTCTTTCCAACCTGCTGAGCCCATCACTATTAGGGCTAACACTACTCAACAGCCCCTGGCTGACATCACTCCTGTCCTCAGTGCCCTTGGGAGAGCCCTCCAGTATGTCCAATCTGCCTCTATTATGGCAGATGCTATAGTTGCTGCCATGTCTGAGCCTCAGCCTGCCTGGGCCTGGTTTTTCATGGCAGTGTGGACAGACAGGCCAAGCCAGAGGCTCTACAATGCAACCACCATCATTGTGCCCATTCCAGACCAGGGTTTCACTCCAGTTCCAATTACCCCAGATCTCTGGTACTACCTAGCTGGAAAGAAAGATGTCCTGCTGGCTCACCCATTGTTCAGCTACAGGTACTTCAGCTGCAACAGGCTTGGACATTGGAGGTGGGAGCACAACAAATCCCAACCCTACTGGGAATCAGGGATGCCTTTCATAGGACACCATGGGCAGACTGATCAGGTTGATTGAATGTAAGGGGGGGTGATGTTATGCCACTAACATTTTCTCTATGATATCATCCTACTTATCCAACAGACACTTTGCAAACATCAGTATGTTTCCCCTTTTCTTGTTTGTTTTACTATATGGCTTGTATGTGAGACTCCCTCTTCCCTGTTTCCTTCAAGGGAAGTACTCCTTTCTTGGTCATGTGATCATGACTTAACACATCATATAGGAGTTGTACTTACTCATTTCTCATTTGATATTCAATGGATGCACCACTGGTATGTCTGACTCAATACTAATACATGGACTACTTGTACTATTAGTGCAGTATGCTTACATGTATGTTTTCCATGTAGTATTTAGAGTGTGAGTGAAAGATGGATTACCCCATCTTTCATCTCCTTTGCAATTCATGCATTCTTCATCCTTCTGTACCAACAAGGAGTCAGGATTGAAGGAAGGCCTCTGGACCAAGAGTTTCACCACAAGAAGGAGTTGTCAAACCACTAGACCCTTGTAGTGAGGTCCAGAACCTCTAGGGTTAGGGTTAGAACTCAAGTGCCAGTTCTGAAGGTGTTAAGTCTTTTTGAGCCTTAACAATTAGTATCATTATGACATTGTAATGGATCAAGATATATACTCACTGCTAAAGTTGATGAATAACCACAAAGTGCACCATAATGCCACACCTGCTATCTGCAGTTGCCTTTAGTGACTTTACAACCTCTTCAAGATATATAGCTACATATACAGTGGCTCAAAAAACTGTCTGCATGTTTGCATGTTTTACATTAGTTATGACTAAACATGATAACCCCTAACCCTAGCCCTAGCCCATGAGTATATGAAATGACATAGTTACTCTTGGCTTTCTATTGGTCCATGAATCAAGTGATTTGGATAGGAATTGATAGAGTAGCAGCCATTTGGAAATGACATGTCATGCAGACAGTTGTTTGACTTAAAGTTTTGATTATATATATTGACCCTGGCATGCTGTGATATTATTACATACATCCATCAAGGGTTCTATTATGTTACCTTTATGTAATGAGTATCATCCAACATATATAAACCCCACCACCCTCTGCTCATTTTCTCATCATCATCATGAAATCCATTTCCACCTCTCAAAGACAAAATATCATCTCTCTTGCCTCTCTTGGCCTGTCTACTAGGAAGATTGCCTCACAGACTGGTCTAGGGAAGTCTACAGTATCCTATATTCTTCAGGAAATCCAACCAGAGAGGCCTATGCTTCATGGTGGTCACCCTTCCAAGCTTTCCTCCATCAACAAAAGGGCCATTGTCCAGCAAATCCTTACTGGCAAGGCCAAAAATGCTGTTCAAGCCACTCATTTCATCAACTCTATTGTTGATAGTCCTGTTTCTTCTCAGACAGTGAGGAATACCCTCAAAGAAGTCTCATTGAAGGCTGTGGTGAAGAAAAAAAAGCCATTGCTTTCTACTGGTCACAAGAAGAAGAGGTTAGCCTTTGCTCTCAAGTATCAACATTGGACTGTGAAGGACTGGAAAAGAGTTATATGGTCAGATCAGACTAAAATCAACAGGATTGGGTCAGATGGATAAGAGTATGTGTGGAAAAAGAAGGGTGAAGGGCTTATTTCCAGAGAGGTCAAAGGTACAGTCAAGTTTGGAGGAGGTTCACTGATGGTTTGGGGATGTATAGGGTGGAATGGTGTTGGGGTCTTGAGTGAGGTTGAGGGAAGGATGGATGCTGAACAGTATGTGGCCATTTTGGAGCAAGGGTTGCTTCAAAGCATGGAGGAATCCGGAATTCCAGAAGATGACATTATCTTTCAACAAGATAATAACCCCAAGCATACCTCTAGAAGAGCCCAGAAATGGTTTGAAGAGCAAGCTATCAAGCTTCTAGACTGGCCTGCACAATCTCCAGATCTCAACCCAATTGAACACACTTGGAATGACCTCAAAAAATCTCTCTCAGGTTATGAGAGTGCTCCTACAGGAGTTCATCAATTGTGGGAAAGGGTGGTAGTGGAGTGGGGGAAGATTTCTGTGGAAGAGTGTCAAAAATGGATAGAAAACATGCCTAGAAGGGTTGAAGCAGTTATCAAGGCCAAAGGAGCTCATACCAAGTACTAGATAGTTGGATTTTTGTCAAGTCAAAAAACTGTCTGCATGACATGTCATTTTCAAATGGCTGCTATTCTATCAGTTCTTATCCACATCAGTTGATTCTTGGACCAATAGACAGCCAAGGGTAAGTGTGTTATTCCATACACTCATGAGTTAGGGCTAGGGTTAGGGGTTATTGCATTTGGTCATAGATAATGTAAAACATGCAAACATGTGGACAGTTTTTTGAGCCACTGTATGTACAGTGACTTCCAAAACCATTGCAATGTTTAACCCTAATGCAGTGTGTGAAGCACATTGCAATCACTTGTGGGAATTTCACTTAGCCTTGGTGAGAAGAAATAGACTACATGCTTGTGGCTATGATTCACTCCCTGGGGTCATGTGATTCCATCCAATAGCTGTGGAGATATACATATTTAAAAACAGTAATACCATTGCAACAGTTTTGCACCTTTTGATATTTAAGGTATATTAATACTTGGTATAGGCTCCTTTTGCCTTGAGGACAGCCTCAACCCTTCTAGGCATGCTCTCAATCAGCTTCTGACACTCCTCCACTGCTATCCTCTCCCAATCCTCTTGAATCCTATTCCATAACTCATGAATCCCATTAGGAGGGTGTTCAT
Source organism: Scleroderma citrinum (assembly GCA_029372045.1). NCBI lineage: Eukaryota > Fungi > Basidiomycota > Agaricomycetes > Boletales > Sclerodermataceae > Scleroderma > Scleroderma citrinum. The sequence continues at coordinate 86,392 of JARFMN010000031.1, forward strand.
GATTTGCTAGCCTTCTTTTGAGGTAATTCCAGAGATGTTCAATGGGGTGTAAGTCAGGAGACTGTGCAGGCCACACCATAGTCCTAAAATCCTGCTCCTCCAGCCATGTCTTGACAATTCCACAAGTATGCTTGGGGTTATTGTTCTGCTGAAAAATAATGTCAGAAGGATTAAGATCATAGAACTGCAAAGAATTCAACAGTTCATTCTTCAAAATCTGAAGGTAAAGATCTCCATCCATCCTATCATCAATCTTGATAGCATAGCCAACTCCCTTCCAAGTCATACACCCCCAAATCATCATAGAACCTCCCCTAAACTTGACAGTTCCTTGCATCAACCTGTCATGCAACCTTTCACCTGGCTTTTTCCACACCCATTTGCACCCATCTGACCCTAGGTGATTGATCTTGGTCTCATCAGATCATACAACATTCTTCCAGTCTTCTACAGTCCAGTCCTTATGGGCATAAGCAAAGTCTAAGTAAGCCTTTTGATGCTTGGCTGAGAGAAGAGGGTGTTTGGACTTGACTACAGCTTTCATTCCAGTCTTCTTCAAGTGCCAGTGCACTGTGGAGGTAGAGATGGGTTCATTGACAACATTTGTAAGGGCTTTGGTCACTTGAACAGCATTCTCTGCCTTGCCAGAAGAGATAAGATGAATAGCATGGCAAACATTGGCAGAGGAAAGTTTGGTTGGATGACCTCCAGGAGACTTCTGAAGGGTAGAATGCTCTTTGGAGCGAAGTCTGGATATGGCAGAGACATGAATGCCAGTAGATGAGGCAATAGAGTGTGCAGATTGTCCTGCATCCAGCATAGAGAGGATGGATGCCTTTTGAGTAGGAGAAAGGGATTGCATGATGATGGTGATTGCAAATAAAGAAGTGTTGGAACCTTTTTGAACTCAGACATATTGTTTGAGTGTGTATCTTTGTTTATATCACCAAACAACATCAAATATCCTTTGATTTTATCTTTCAAATCAAAAGGTGCAAAACCATTGCAATGGTACTATTGTTTTGAAATATGTATATCTTCACAGCTATTGGATGGAATCACATGGCCCAAGGGAGTGGATCATAGTCAAAAGCATTTAGTTTATTTCTTCTCACTCACACTAAGTGAAATTCCCACAGGTGATTGCAGTGTGCTTTGTGCACTGCATTAGGGTTAAACATTGCAACAGTTTTGAAAGTCACTGTATACATGTGGGATGTCCCACAGTAGCCTCTAAAACTTCTATGGGACATCCCATTGCTGTCTTTTTATATAGGTGGGATGTCCCATAATAGGCTTCAAAGGCACCTTTGAAGCATCCCATTGCCCTCTTTTCATATGTATGAGATGTCCCATCATAGCCTTCAAAGCATTTTTGGGACCAGATTTCCACACACATGTTGTTGTTGGTATGAGAGCTGAATGAGAAATTAGATATAATTCAACATAATTTCATTTTTATCACACTCAGTAAATACTGTGAGTCAGCCATAGTATTAGTGTGCTTTCCACAGCCCACAATAGCACAGTCAGACAATCAATATGGCTCAAGTGAACAGTTGGTGAAAATTAACATGCAAAGGAGATTTGAAGATTTGAACTCAAATTATGTACCACTTAGACTGTAGTAGTCAGCTACACTTGTATACATACACATGGCTGCATTACATGTTACATACATGATATTACCATCAATGACAACAACCATACCATCCTCATGTACATAATAATCACCACATCCATGACAATGATGAAAAATAACACCCATACAACATGTAAGCTTGTCAATGTGTGTGAGATTTCATGTGTATATTGTGTTAATGTTCTTTATCTCCTTCAACATGACAGCAAAGACAAGGACTCCTGCCATCACCATGTTCATTGTCTTCTCTGGTGATGATAATTCCTTCTACTGCTACCTTTTGTCTATAATCACCATGGCCCAGAAAGGTCTATTATGTGTACTATTGTAGATTAGCCCATGTTTGTGGATTTTCCCTATGAAATACAAATATTGACCACTGAGTGCAGACTATTGAGTGATCAAGTATGCAGGATGCCTACCAGAAGGGTCAACTGGTCATATTTCTATTGTTACTAGATGACTATAAATGATCACACAACTTATTGGCTAAGGTATTGTTTGAATCCCCTTATGCTTAGGTGTATCATCTCATTATCAATTAATTTGACCTTGCTCACTGCCATATAATTTCTCTCATATTTGAAACTTGTTGTGATTCTGTAATTGACCAAAACTAAATGAATTCACTGACCATGCTGCCATGGACTGTGAGAAGAATGCCAATATTGTTTGAAATACTGTAACCCCAGCAGACTTTATTTTAACTGGCTGCTAGTTTAGTCCCTGTGACTGATATTTTCTTGCAGCTATCATTGAGGGTGTGAGAAAAATATATTTGAATTATACATTGTATTAGGCAAGAAGTTATTTCTCATCCAGTGTCTCAAATTCAGTCCTTACAAAACCAGTGATGAATGTATATATAGGGCCTGCCTTAGGATATTCCATTGCTGTTAAATATATGGCTTGGATGTCCTATAATAGCCTTCAAAGCTCTCATAGGACATCTCACTACTCTCATTTTATATAGGTGGGATGTCCCACAATAGCCTTCAAAGCTCTCATGGGACATCCCATTGCTCTTTTTTTATATAGGTGGGATGTCCCACAATAGCCTACAAAGCTTTTATGGGACATCCCATTGCTCTCTTTTTATGTAGGTGGGATGTTCCATCATAGCCTTCAAAGCTCTCATGGGACATCCCATTGCTCTCTTTTTATATAGTTGGGATGTTCCACAATAGCCTCCAAAGCTCCCATGGGACATCCCATTTCTCTCTTTTTATATAGTTGGGATGTCATACAATAGCCTTTAAAGCTCCCATCAGATATCCTGTTGCTCTTTTTTTATGTAGGTGGGATGTCCCACAATCACCTTCAAAGCTCCCATGAGATATCCCATTGCTCTCTTTTTATATAGGTGGAATGTCCCACAATAGCCTCCAAAGCTCTCATGAGACATCTCATTGCTCTCTTTTTATGTAGGTTGAATGACCCATCATAGCCTTCAAAGCTCTCATGGGACATCCCATTGCTCTCTTTTTATATAGTTGGGATGTCCCACAATAGCCTCCAAAGCTCCCATGAGCCATCTCATTGCTCCCTTTTTATATAGGTGGGATGTACCATAATAGCCTTCAAAGCTCTCACAGGACATCCCATTGCTCTCTTTTATATAGGTGAAATAGCCTCCAAATCTCCTATTGGACATTCCATTGCTCTTTTATATATAGGTGAAATGTCCCATAATGGACAAATTTCATATGGAACATCCCATTGCTCTTTCTGTATATAGGTGAGATGTCCAATAATACCCTATGAGACATCCCACTGCTCTCTTTTATATAGGTGGGTCATTCTTCAAACCACCTTTTAGACATCTCATTTCTCTCTTTTTATATAGGTGGGCTACTCCCTCATATCCTCTAACATATCCCATTACTATCTTAGTATATAGGTGGAACAGCTTTCAAACCTTGGTGATCTCAGACACACTAGAGTTCAAGGAAAACATCAAATAGGATGAGTGGTTGCACTCCATGATTATGATTTTATGTGAACTTGATGCCAATTTCCTGTCTAACTCAGGATTCTGAGTCAAACAAGGGTTTAGATAGTGCAGTCAACATTCAACTACTGGTGGTGCATAGAATGTTCAGTTGCTCAGTCAACAAGACAGTCACTGCCCTATTGGGTCAAGACACTCAAGTAGAGGAAGTGAAAATAAAAACATATGAGACAATGCATAGAAATATCAGTGATTCAAGTCAAGAGACAATACTAGGGAGATAAGTTATTAACATATTGTACATGATGTAAAATGAGTGTGTATCAGACACAGAAACAATAAGATTGACAGAAGGTAAGATATGGGCTGAGTCCCAAACTAAGTACTTCAGGGTCCAGCTACCTGACTTGCCCAAGGGAAGAACATGATCATCCACAACACATTGTGAGAGGCTGAAACCATGGACCAAAGTAATTAATCTCATGCAATTCACAAGGAATAGAATTGAGCCACCTGCCTTCTGGTTTGATGCACAAGCCCCAAGGACCAGAATTCAACAATAGGTAAAGGAGAAAGAACTGTGGGAAACAGAGGGCCAGTAAGGACAGAAAGTACTAGAGGCCCAGGAACAAGAGATGATCAAGTTATATGATGGTGGTGTTTAAAGCAGCTGGCTGTCCAGTTGGCATTGAAGAAGCTGCTTTTGCAGTGGTCACTAAGCCATAAATGTCATGATAAAAGCACAGTAAGGGTGATCATGACAAACAACCATTTACATGATGTGCATGACAATGAATGAAGTCCATCACCATGGTTATGGCCACTCCATTGCAACAGGTACATGGTAGCATCAGTGTGGTGATTTTGACAATTCATGGTTATTGTCACAGCCATGTTTGAGGTGTGGTGATGAAGACAAAGCATCCTTGAATCCCTTTGTAACCCAACTGTACAGCAAAGCATCAAATATGAAGTCACCTTGCTTGCAAGATTTCTGGCATCCTATACCTATATTTCCATTGATGCAAAAAATCCAATACAAAGAATGACTCACTGCTCCCTGGTTTGTTGGTATGCACCTGCCCTACAACATCCAAAGTGTACCCAGTCCTCATATGGATCATTGTTCATCTTCCAACCAGTATTCTTGAAGCTTGTTTAGTTAGCACTCACATCTCCAACCAATGTATTCAAAGAAATCTAAGTCTAGCATGAAGAAGACAGTTGGCAACATGATGTTTGATGGTACAACCAGGCCATTATGCAAAAGCATTCAAAACAATTTTCAGGAAGTTGAAAGAGCCAATACACCCATAGCAACCACAAGAAGAGCCAAATGGACTGTTGAAAAGATTGCTGGAGGTGAAAAGCAGGGTCAAGATGTACAGACAGTTCATACAAGTGACAATGACTTACAGACACTAATGAAAGTGAGTTCAGATGGCTATTAGAATGATATAGGAGTACATGAATTGACAATATGCATTGATAAATCAATGAGACTGGTGGCAACTGGAGCCATGTGATTGAGAATGCAGATGTCCTGAATGAGCTGACAAGAATCACTATTACATTTATTGAACAGAATGATGCTAAAAATGCAGGCATGTACACTGAACATATCACAACTCATTTAAACAATCTAAAATGTGTTATCAGCCATGAATAGTGAGTCAGTTGAGAAGATTACTTATTCATCTTTCTTATTCCAACACATTAAGAGACAAAGAAACTGATTTAGGTATTTGAAGATAGTGTTTAAAAGTCCAGTGCAGACCAGTTGCAACCAGCACAATCAGAGTGGTCTTTTAGCAGCCTTTTATCCTCAAAGAAAGGCAACCTGCAAGTGAACTAGACTGGTTTGTCAGTTCAATCCAGTTTAGTTGCTGGTCTTTTGTGGTCCAGCAACTGAACTTTTAAACATGAAGTATTGATCATCAATGCATAATGGCAGAGTCTGAAGGATTCCTTGGTCCCCCATCTGCATGCTTTTCCATCACCAATGAGGGCTGTAGATCTATTGATGTGTCAAGCATATAATATACTTACAAGTTATTCAAAGTGGTTATTGTATAGCCTGAGAGGTGATGAAAAAGTTTGAATAAGGACCTCAAACACCCTAGGCATGTATGGGCCATCCCAACACAACATCTCATCCCAGGGATGGGATGACAATCAATACTAAACAGAATGGGAAATCTCAGATGAGAAGAAGACTATTAAGGCTTTGTCTTTGGACAAGCTGAAATGCCTTCAGAACTGGTGCCTAATCCTAACCCTAACCCTAAGGTCCCAGACCTTATTACTACAGGTCTAGCAGTCTAGTGATCCTCCTGGTGACAAAACTCTTGGTCCAGTGGTAGCCTTGCCTATGCCTAGGTCCTCAGTTGGTACAATAGAGTAGAGACTATGTGAATTGCAAAGGAGATGAAAGATGGGGATTCCATCTTCTGCCTACTCACTAAATACTACATGGAAACTGCACAGGAAAAGCCCACAACTGTGCTAATAGTACATGGAGTATCAGTAAGAGGGTTGCATGATCACAGTAAGAAGTTCACAGTTAGCTGTGTCCATAGGATAGAGCTATATGACTCTGTATGAGTAGATGCAACATGTCAGATCATGTGATACATAAAGATAAGGGCTTTCACTGAAAAATCAGTGAAGGGTGAAAGCCTGTACATGAGTAGTCATACAAACAGAACAGGAAAAGAGAAAGGGGTAAAGAAAACATACTGCAAGTAGAGTCCATGAAGTGTCTGTTGGATAATCAATATGCAATGTCAAAGAGAAATGGGTAGACCAGAAAACATGTTACTGTGTGATTGTAACATCACCCCCCCCTTCAAGACTGATTGTCCTGAGCAGGCAGGTTGTGCCCTTGGTGACTGATGAATGGCATACTGGGCTTCCAGTATGGCCTGCTGGGGTCATGCTCTCATTGCCAGTGGCCCAGCCTACTGCAGTCAAAACACCTGTATGTGTACAGGGGATGTCCTTCTTACCAGCAAGGTAGTACTGGAGGTCTGGGTTGACTGGTAGTGGCATGAAGGCCTGGTTGGGGAGAGGGGTGACAGATGCAGTAGTGCTGTAGAGGTGGTGGTTTGGCTGGTCTGTCCAGACAGTGGCAAAGAAGTGAGATCACAAGTCCTGGCTGTCATTAGTGAACTGTTGGATACAGCTCACCAGAATGGAGGCAGCCTGAAAGTACTCTATCTCAGAGAACTGCTCTCTGGAGATAGGGGCCATACTGGTGAGAGGGGTTCATTCTGTGTGTACTCAGGCAAGCTCTGGGTCAGCAGCTCTAGGGGCAGAAATTCTAGCTGGTCTAGGATGACCTGGGGTGAGTTGGGTTGGACAGGACATGTCCATGGGGGATGTGGTGGAGGTAGATACAGTGGGGATGGTTCTGATTTGAGGGCCCATAGAATCACTGTTGTCAGAGGTGAAGTCCACCATAACAGATGGGCCAACTCTACCCAGATGGGTGTGCTTCTGGCAGACTGGGCATCATGCTTAGCAAGGCATCAGAGTAGGAGGTTGTGGCAATGTGGGATGATCTCTGGGAAGTGCCATGGCCTCAGTTCTACATTGCTCAAGAAAGGAATCAAAGGTAATCAGCAATGCAGGGCCAAAAACTTCATGCACTATACTGATAATCTGCCTGTGTGTCCATCACTTCTAGTATCTCCTCACCAGTGACCTTCCTTTCTCCTGACAGCAGTGGGGTGTTGGTGAGGTTGGAGATGACCACTACTCCTACTTGGTTTGCTATGTTTTCAGAGTCCCTGAAAGCCTCAGACAGTAGCCATAGACATTCATGTTGTGTGTGCTTGCCATTCAAGTGTGTCCCATGACTCAGAGTTATTAAGCACCCACACATAGCCAATGAACTCACTGATGTTTGGGGGTGGAGGGGCTGCAGGACTGGCTTCAGGGCATAGACAGTCATGGGTGGGGTTTTCTGTGGCCGAGTTGTTACTAGCTTTTGAGGGGAGTGGGACAGTGATGGTGATAATAGGGGGGATGGTGGAGGTGCTTTGTTGTCCATGCTGTGCACTCATCCTATCTCTGTGAATGTGGGGGGTGGAGAGCATGGGAGCTGCATGAGGTGCCTGAGGTGTTCTGGCATGGTAAATGGGTTGATGGACCCTATTGGGGTGGCCCATACCCAGGGAATAGGTGGGGGGAGATAGACCTCTCCTGCAAGGTCATTGAGATTGGATAGAATGGCCTGGTAGACATCTTCATGGCAGTTGTCAGGGATGTTGTAGCCAGAAGACATTTGGAGTGTTTTACTGAGTTTCTGGGAAGGAGAGAGGCAGATGATGGGTGTGTTGGCATTGGGTAAGGGCTTGGGGTGTGTTTTTAAAGTGTTCAGCTGGCTTCCAAGTGTTCTCTGAATTGAGATACCCTTGCCACTTCACCAGGTACTTCAGTTTTCAGTGATATGACTTGTGCTTGAGAACTTTTTCCACTTTCCATTCATCATGGCCATTGATATGCTCAGGGGGCTGTGGAATAGGGGTGTTCTTGTTGATCTCTGTGATGACATATTTAGTTAATTTGCTGGCATGAAAGACATTATGGATGGGCCAGCTTCTTGGTTGCTCTAACCAGTAGTTGACTGGAGAGACCTTCTCAGTAATTTCAAATGGACCATACCACCTTGGGGCTAGTTTATTTGAGGGGATGTCCAAATGGAGATTAGTGGCCTCAAGCCAAACCTTATCCTCAACTTCAAATTCTGAGTACACATGCCCTCCATGTCTTTTCAGCATAGCCTCTTGTGCATTTTTGTGAGCAATCATTGCCACATCACATGCTGTGGCAAGTTTTTCAAGGTGTCCTTCTGATAGGGGAGTGTGTTTGTCCAGATTTGTGGGATAGGGGGTCAGTTTATAGCTGTATAGGAGGAAGTATGGGGTTTGCCTGTGTATGGAGTGGATTCATGAGTTGTGTACAAACTCCATGTCTGCAAGATACCAAGACCAGTTGTCTGGGTCCTTTGACACATACATCTTCAGGAAAGTTCTGACTTCCTGGTTGACTCATTCAGCTTCTCTGTTTGACTGCAGGTGATAAGTGGTTGTGGCTTTCATTTCAATGCCTAAGGCCAAGTACAGGTTGCACATGAATGCTGAAACAAACTGCAGGCCTCTGTCTGAGATTACAGCTTTGGGGACACTGAATCTGGGGTATACATGAGTGTGGAAGAGATTGGCAATTCCTACTGAGTCAATGGTCTTATTCATTGGTAGGAGTATGACAGCCTTTGTTAGTCCTTGGTCCACAATCATGAGGATAGAGTCATTCCCATGGGAGTTGGGGAGATCCATGATGAGATCTATAGAGATTTGCTTAAACAGGAAAGGAGACCTGGACATGTCATGTGGGGTAATAGGTGGCATGGTTGGGTGCATGTTGACCTTTGACATCTGACATGTTGTGCACCCACAAATGTACTCTCATATGTCAGCATGCATTTTTGGCCAATACACATGACGTGTCATTTTCTTCATCATAGCTCTTACTCTGGGGTGTCCTGACAGTTGTAGATCATGGTATTCTTTTAGTACTTCTTTTCTTCTGTTTTCATTTATGTATATTTTTCCATTGTTACTCCTTTCTTCCACTTCTTTGATTCATAGGTGTTTTGTTTCCTTTAGTATACTATCCATCAAGCTGGTAGACAGGTTGTAGATGCTTTTTCCTCCAGTGGTGGTCTTTGATGATTCCTCAGATGGGCACCTATCCACCATGGCTGTTGACTGGCTCTGTGTAATGTTGGGAGTTTTAGTGGTTTCTGGTGAAAAACTGGCAATCCAGTGTGAAATACATGGATTTTTGTGGAATCCTACCCCCCCCTCAGATGGAAATCAAAAAGACTCTGGGAGAAGGGTGGTCAGGGGCCAATCTTCTGCCTCAAAATTTGCCATTTGTGATAACATGTCAGGAGGCATGTTGGACTTGCCCTTGATATACATGAGTTGCAGCAGGTAAGATTGCAACATGGCTTGCCATCTTGATTGCCTTGGCATCAATCACTGGGGTTCTCTGAAATACATCATGTTCTGATGATCCATACAGACCATCATGAGTGCTACAGGTGCTAGCAGGTATATTCACCACTCCTTTAGAGTGTGTATTACCACTAATAACTCCAAGTCATAGACTTGGTAGTTTTGTTCTGCCCCCATTAAGGACTGGGAAAGAAAAGTGCACAGATGGAGTGCACCATCTGATCCTTCTTGACTGAGGACCACACCAGTTCTGAGACACAAAGTGTCCATGTGAACAACAAATGGCTTTTTGAAGTCCAGGAGCCAGAGGACCAGTTTTGATGTCAGGGCTGCCTTAAGCCTTTTGAAAGCTTCCTCCTGAGTGGGGCCCCACACATATGGGGTATTCTTCTTTGAGAGGTTGTGAAGGGGGCAAGTGACTTGCAAGAAGTCCTTCACAAACATCCTATAAAAATTACAAAAACCTAGGAAACTTCTTAGTTCTTGTAAGTTTTTGAGTGTGGCCCATCCCTTGATGGCCTCAGTTTTTACTAGTGAAGGCTCATAGAAGCCTTCTTTGATGATATATCTGAGGAAATCAAGTTCTTCTGTTTTGAAGATGCACTTCAATAACTTGAGCTGAAGTCCTTCCTTTTGCATGATTCTCAGGAACTCAACCACACATTCCTTAAGCTGTTGTTTAGTTTTTGCATGGATGGTGGTGTTGTCCATAAAGATGCTCTTCTTGGCATGGATCATGCTAGAAAACTGGATAGTGGGTGGGGAGTTAGTTTGCCTGAAAAACATTACCAAAGGCTCAAAGAGCCCTCTCAGTGTGACAAAAGCTCCTTTCCATTCATCACCTTCTTTGATGCATATATTTATGAATCCCCACTGGATATCAAACTTGGCAAAGTACTTTGATCCAGCAAGATCATCAAGTAGTTCTTTAATGTCTAGTAAAGGGTACAAGTCTAGAACTGTATGCTTATTGAGGTACTGGTAATCTTGAATTAGTCACTGTTTGCTGTCTTTCTTTCCAATGAAAAAGACTGGGGCTGCCTGCAGTGATTTGGAGGGTCAAATTTTTCCACATTCTGAGTTCTCCACAAGGAACTTGTCTAACTCCTTGAGCTGCAGTGGGGTTAGTTTACAAATCTTACCCTTTCTTGGTATGAAATCTTCCTTGAGCTTGATTTCATGGTCAAGGAATGGTCTGTGTTCCAGTAGCAGGATGCCTTTCTCTGAGAATACTTCTGTGAACTCAATGTATTCTTTTGGGAGGACTACTTCTGTTTTCTTGGTGGCTGCCTTGAGTTCTGTTGATATCAAGGTCCTCTGTACCTTTGTCTGTATATCAGCTTCAGTTCCCCAGCTAATAAGCTTCCAGGTGAACCAATTAATTATGGGGTTATGTTCTTTAAGCCATGGCATTCCAAGAAGCAAACCTTCTCCATTACCCATCCTAGTAATGTATGCCCATACTCTCATAACTTTTCCCCAAATCTTGACCCTAAAGGTCACAATCTGGTTGACTGTTTGATTAGTCTTTCTGGTGACACTTTGAAGTGTCCATGGGTTTGAAATTTTTCTTGTAGAGAGTTTTTCTTTTTCTATGGTACATTCATTCATGATGTTTGTTTCTGCCCCAGAGTCAATGAGGGTTTTGACTGGGGAGTCACCACAGTCAATCAGGTAGGCAGAACCATTAATAGCTGAGATGCACATGTCTCTTTTATATTGGTAGACAGTGTTCACATTTCATTCCAAACATCCTAGCCTAAAAGTACATTTTTCAGTAGAGGGGGCATGAGCTGTGGTGGTTGCTTGCCCCATTAAAAATCCTTGGAGAACACATCAGAAGATAAAGGGTGTGTGTCCTCCTGTTCTAAACACTCCACTTCCTTCTTAAGCTCCTCTAGTCTCACCTCTCAGCTTTTGGGTAACTGTCTACTCTTCTTCAGTGATTCTGGGCAATCTTTGGCAAAATGCCCCTCTTTGTTGCAGTTATAGCAAGCATGAGCCCACTTGGGTTTTCTGTGGTTGTTGCTGTCTTTGGTGGCCATGTTGATGTCCATGGCATTCAGATCTCTTTCCTTCCTATGGGGTGGGTGATTAGTTTTATGACTATTATACCCTTCATTTTTCCAAAGGAAGTTCTTATCTGCTTCAGACACCTTTCCTTTGTACATCCTGAGCATAGCTAGTGACACTCTGACTCTTGTTGCCACCTCCTTCCATTCAGAGATGGTCTTTGGGATAAGGTCAAGGCCTAGTATTCTTTGGCTAAGCAAGGGGTGAAGCCCCTTTCCAAAAAAGGTTGCCACAGCTATGTCATCTTCAAGAAGGCCAGCCTTATTCAAAAGATTCTCAAAGTTATTTATGTACTCATCAAGGGAATGCTTCCCTTGTTGGATCTGAAACAGCATGATTAATGTGTTGGCTTTGATGTCACCAATCTGGAAACAATCTTCAAGTTTTCTTTCAAAATCTTTAAGTGAGTTGTAGAAAACAACTCCACCTTCTTTGCTGTCTGTGCCCTCAAAGGTGCACTGTGTGATGTATGATTGCTTAAAGCTAAGGGCCAAGCCCTTGTTCATGAACAATAAGATAAAGCCTATGTGCTTTTTGTCAGTATCATATATGTGTCTGTTCATACCCAGATAAACTTTGATGGATATAATCCATCCTGAGTACATTTGATGATCATCATCAAATATAGCTGGTTTGTTGAGCCCAAGCTCTCTGCCCTTGGCCTTACCATTACCCATAGAGTCATGACCACTACCTCTGATTGGTCCTTGGGCATGGCCTTTACCCTTTTTGGCAGACTTTGATACCTTCATTCAATACCAGTAAATTATTTCAGCTGGTGATGGCTGTTGACCTATGAATGGGTCTTCAATCACAGCTCCTGCTAAAGCTTCCATGGGTATATCTGCCATTGCTTCTTCTCTGGTGGTTGGGATCAGGAGATCTGATTTTTTCAAGAAGATAGACTGTGCAAGTGGATCTGCAGTGGGGGTTTCAAGTGAGTCATTATCTGAATCTGGATCCTTTCATTCTCAGTACTTTGAGAAATCAGAACCTTCCTCTGACAGGTTGATGTCTACTCAAATAGGGAAAGAGGTACCAGCAGTGAAAACACCAGGTATATGGTGTTACACCAGAAACCAAAGGTGATGGCATAGCATGCAACTTCCTATGCTACAATGGCAAGGGATGACCTTGAAGGATACTTTGAGGTATTGCCAAAGGAATGATACAGAACTTGTGATAGACTTAGCTTGAGGGAGACTACAGAAGGACACTTCTGAGTTTCAAGCAAAGTTGATGATGAACAAAGTAGAATTTTTGACAGGGAATAACACCCATCAACTACAAGTTTATATAATACATGAGTGGTGGTACAAATGTGGGGGGGTTATCTGCAGTAAGAAGCTCCATGGCATGCCAGCAGAGTATGGAAGGATAAGTAATACAAACCCCACTATGACATAGACTTAAGGGTAGGCATGGAAGGTCATGGAATGTCCTCAAAGAGTCTGTTGGATAACATAAGTATGTTATGGAAATTGTGAGAGAAAAGGAAAAATAGGGGAAAAAGAGACAAAACCATAACATTACCCCCCTCCTCTAGCCTGAATCAACCCAAGAGGGGTTAACAGCAGTAGTAGTCACCAAGCTCTGAAGGAGCTGGTCCACAGTCCAAGAGGTTCCACCAGGGTCATGAAGTGTTGTGTTCAGTTGACCAATGACTGAGGTAGTGGCAGTGGTAGCAGGTGAAGGGCCTGAGGGGATGATCAGAGAGGACCATTGTCCTACTGCAAAGGAGGACCTTGAGAGCCATAGTATGTGGCACTGGGAGGAAGGTGTCCTTCAGAAAGGGGAGAGTGCAGCTGAGGGAAAGGGGGACATTTCTGGAAAGGGGAAAGTCATGCAGCTTCATTAAGTACAGGAGCCAATAGCCAATGGAGCCACTGGTAATGTCATGTAAGGCACAGGTGAAACTATAGGTGCACTGGGAGTAGGAGGGGGAGGTGGAAGTGCCTGCATCTTGGTCATCCCAAGGATCTTCCATGCCTGTGACATCCCCTGATGTGTGTAGTACTGCAACTCATGCAGATGTTCCTGGGCAAAGTGTGAAGTGGGGAAGAGGGGGGTTGAGTATGGTGGTTAATGCTTCCTTCTTTCCTTTGAGAGTAGGCAGATGTGATGTGCCCTTTAAAGTCAGTTGTGGACCATAGTGATTGAAGTTGGTAGACTCCAATGGGATGATGTGTCTGGAAAGAAACACAAGAAATGAATGGATCAGTGGTGGGCCATAGTCAATATGTACAATTGAGACAATTGTGAATTGAGTACTCATCACCTCAATTACTGTGCTCCCCATCGTTTCATCTACTCATAGCCCAGTTGTTTCCTCCCATGTACTATCCACCATATCCACTAACTCTGTCATTCTTTGGCCTATGGTCTTGGCATTGTGGAAGACCAAAGACAGCACCCACAAGCAGTTGTTGTCTGGTCCAGCATTCCATCCTGATGCCTCCCATGTCAGATAGCCTGCAATGATCCAGCTATAGCTAACAAACTCATCAACAGATGGTTGGCTTGCAGGAGTGATGAAGTTGGATAAGGGGGCACAGGTGGCAGTGGCAATGTCCAGTATGGGGTCACTGCTGGTGATGATAACAGCTGGTGGATGAAGGGCTGATGGTCCAGCAGCCAGGGATAAGTCATTCTCTGTAGTGGGGGCTGGTTTGCAATTACAAAGGGGTTTGGGGGTAGTGACAGCAGCAGGGTGAGGGGTGTCACATTGAGGAAGTGAGGTCAGGGAGAATGAAGCTGAGCATTGGGGGGAGGCATGAGACTTCCCTTTGCCAACAGTGGGGGTGAGAGATACCAAACAGGTCCTGGCAGCATTTTGAATGGGTTTGGTTCCCTAGTGGAGGGATTCCACCAAGATATCAGAGAGTGAGGAGGAAGGGGAGCAGGAGACTGGGTCTCAGAGGAAAGGATTTGGAGGGGTCATGTAGCTGTTGCTCATTGAAAACTGCTGAGAGGAAGATGATGGGTTTTCTGATACTCATGAAGGATGTACTCAGTGTTTTGTAAGTTCTCTGGTGGCTCCCACATGTTGTCTGAATGTGGATACCCTCTCCACTTAATCTGATATCAGGTCTTACCCATGTGCTTATTTGTGAAGTGCTTGATAATAGACTCCACTTTCCATTTGTTGACTCCATCAATAAGGTCAGGGGGTGGAGCCATTGGAGCAGGGCCATTGATTTGGGTTTTGACATATGGTGTGAGAAGGGACACATGGAATATGTCATGAATCTTCCATGTCTGTGGTAGCTCCAACTGGTAATTGACAGCTGAAATCTTCTCTGATATTGAGAACAGTCCCAATCTTCAGGGGGAAAGCTTTTGGGAAGGGGTAGTGATGGGGAGGTTTGTTGCATTGAGCCACACAATTGCCAACCTGGAACCCCTTGTAAGTAGCTCCTGGGTACCTTTTAGCTACATCCTCTTATGCCACCTTGTAAGCAATAAGAGCCCAATCTCTGGATCTGGTCAAGTTCTCCAGCTGTTCAGCTGCTAAGGTGGGGGGGTTCATGACATCTTCTGGGTAAGGTGTGGGTTCATAGCCATAGAGGAGGGAGAATGGTGTCTCACCAGTTACCAAGCTGATTTGACTGTTGTGGGCAAATTCAGCATTGGGGAGGTATTTGGACCAGTTGTCAGGGTCAGCTGAGGCAAACATCCAGAGGAAGGTTCCCAACTCTTGATTGAGTCATTTGGCCTGTCTGTTTGACTGAGGTTGATAGGTGGTCATGGCATGAAGTTCAATCCCAAGTGACTGGTACAAGTCTCTTGTGAATGTGGACACAAACTGTGGCCCACAGTTGCTGATTACCACATCAGGGAGGCCAAAACACAAGTAGGCATGCATATGGAATAGCTAGGCTAGTTCATAGGAATCTGCATTCTTTGTTGTTGGGATGAACATGACTGCCTTCATTAAGCCCTGATTGACTACTGTTAAGATGGAGTTGCATCCTCTAGCTGGCAGCAAGTCAGTTATGAGGTTGACAGAGATTGACTTAAAGGGGAGTTGGCTGGTTTTTACTGGTATGGGAATGAGGGGAGGGACTGTCAGATGAGTGTTGACCTTGTTGGCCTGGCATTCAGTCCAGCCTCTGATGTATTCACAGATATCTGCATGCATTCTCAGCCAAAACACATGCTGAGTCATCTTCTTCATCATTGCTTGTACTCCAGGGTGTCCATTTGTCTTTCCATTGTGGTACTCCCTCAACACCTCTTTTCACCAATTCTCTGGGATGTATATCAAACCATTATTGTTTCTTTTGTTTTCTGTTTCTTTTAGAATTTTTTCTTGTAGTGGATTGGAAAGAATATGTATCTGAATATTTTTGGGGTAAAAGGGGGAGCTAAGGGGTTTAGTGATGATTTTTTTGATGTTTTTGGTGTTTTGTTATGCATAGGTAAAGGAATTGAACTAGTGCTACCCCCCTCTCCCACTGCCAGGGAAAGGATGAGTGAATCCAGCAGTAGGGTTTGGGGAAGTGGGGTCTCCTCACCAAAGGTTGGCATATGGGACAGGGTGTCTGGGGGAACATTCTGTTTGCCAGGGAGATAGGAAAACTGCAGAGGGTATTCCTGCAGGGTTGCCTGCCAGTGGGCCTGTCAGGAGGTTAGGTTTTGGGGCTGGTGGAAATAAAGAATGTTGTGGTGATCAGTATACACCACCGTAGGAGAGATGGGAGAGAGTAAGTAGGGGCACCAGTGCTTGAGCACCCTAATTACCACAAGCAATTCCAAGTTGTACACCTGGTAGTTTTGCTTGGCACCTACCAGGGAGTGTGAGAGGAATGCACAGGGGTGGAGAACCCCAGCATCATCATGTTGGGAGGGCATAGCTCTGGTTCTGAGTTTTGAAGCATCTGTATGAATGTCAAAAGGTTTAGTAAAGTCTGGCAAAGACAGAACTGAGGAAGCCATCAGCCTCCACTTTAGTTTGCTGAATGCCTCTTGTTGTCATTCACCCCATACAAATGCCACACCCTTTTTGCTCAGGTCATGGAGGGGGTGGGTGATTTGAGAAAATCCTGGAATAAACATCTGGTAAAAGTTACAGAAACTGATGAAGCTACACACCTGTTTCAATGTGGTCAGGATTGGCCAATCCCTAATTGCCATTGTCTTTACTGGGGATGGTTCATATTTTCCTTGGCTTATGATGTACCCCAGAAAGTCAAGTTTTTCCATCTCAAAGGTTGACTTGCTGAGTTTCAGACAGAGGCCTTCACATTGAGCAATCATTAAGAACTCCTGTATGTGGTTCTGGAGTTCCTCCTTGATTTTGGCATGTACAGCAGTGTCATCCATAAATATCACTGCTTTCTTGTCTTTTCTCATATCACTGAATGTATAGTCCATATACTGCTGAAATGTTGGTGGTGAGTTGGTTTGTCCAAAGAACATTACCATGGGGTCATGTAGCCCTCTTGGTGTGACAAACACTGATTTCCATTTGTCTCCCTCCTTGATGCAAATGTTTGTGAACCCCCATTGCATGTTGAACTTTGTGAAATATTTTGACTCAGCAAGTTTGTCCAATAGGGTTTTGACATTGGGTAGGGGGCAGGAGTCAGTGATGGTATTGGCATTTAGATACTGGTAGTCTTGAACTAGCCTTTTCTTTCTGTCCTTCTTGCCAACAAAGAAGACTGGAGACACCTGTTGGGACTTTAACAGTCCAATTTTTCCACAGGTGAGGTTTTCTTCCAAAAGGTGTTGAGTTCTGCTAACTTGTCCTGTGCCAATCAGTACAGCATGGCCTTTTTAGGCACAAAGTTGGGCTTCAGACAGATCTCATGGTTGAGTCTGTCTCAGTGAGATGGCAAGGGGATACCCTGGTCTGAAAACACAAGTGAGAAGTCAGCATACTTGTCAGGCAGACCTACAACCTTTTGTTCTTGGGCAGCTTCTATCTTTGTTGAGATTGATGTCCAGTTGAATACCAGGGCATCTGAGTGTTTCTTCTGTAAATCTTCATCCTTGAGGTCAAAGCCTATTAATTTTCAGGTTTTCCAATTTATTATTGGGTTTTCTTCTCAGAGCCATGGCATTCCTAAAATCAATTGTTCCCAACCTGTGAGTTTAGAAATGTACACCCATAACCTGGTTTCCTTTCCCCATATCTTCACCTTAACTGACATGATATGTGTCACCATCTTGCCCATTGATCTGTTGATGTCATGCACTTCAAACAGGTCTTCTATCTTCCTCTTAGGGATGTTGTGATGCTTGACCACTCTTTCATTGATAAGGTTGGTTTCGGCA
Organism: Scleroderma citrinum; assembly: GCA_029372045.1. Lineage (NCBI taxonomy): Eukaryota > Fungi > Basidiomycota > Agaricomycetes > Boletales > Sclerodermataceae > Scleroderma > Scleroderma citrinum. The sequence goes on from JARFMN010000031.1 coordinate 104,366, forward strand.
CCTAAGTCAATGAGCATCTGTACTGCTGTGCTTTCATGCTCCATTAAGTAGATGATTCCTGCCAGCAAGAGAACAAAGTGATCTCACTCATATTGGTATACTTTTCATACAATGCCTACTTTACAAGAGCCATCAGTAGAGGGGGAACCAGGCACAGCCTCCTGTTCCCCTAGAGAAAATCCTTCAAGGATGCACCTGAAGATGAAGGTTGGGGTGTGTCCTCACCCTCCAAAGCCTTCAACTCTTCTTTTATCCTCCTGATTTTCCTTGCCTTCTCTTCCAGACAGTTTTCATGGAAGTGCCCAGGTTTTCTGCAACCGTAGCACATTTTAGCTACCTTGGTTTGGGGGGATCATCATGGGGCCTTATCAATGTCCATGGCATAAGGATCTTTTGCTGGCTCTTCCTTCTTCAAGTTCTTCCAGAGGAAACTTCTGTCTTGAACTGTGCTTGACTTGGTGAAGACTTTCCATGTGGTGATGCTTGCATGAACTGCAATGGCCACATCCTTCCACTGCTGGATGGTTTGAGGGATTTCTCTGCAGTCCAGTATTTTCCTGCTGATCAAGGGGTCTAACCCCTTACCAAAGAATGTAGCTGCAGCTGCATCCTTAGCTAATAGTCCTGCCTTGGCAAGGCAGTTGTTGAAGTCAGTGATGTATTCATCAAGCATCCTCTTGCCCTGTTTGATGACTGACAGATGGATAAGGGCCATTGCTTTGATGTTGCTGATCTGGAATTGATTTTTTAGTTTAGCCTCAAAAGTTGACCATGTATTGAGGATGAAGAACCCCATCTCATCCATCCAATTGTCCATGACATAGTTATCTCTAAACCCCATAGCACTTCCCTTTGTCATAAATGAGAGTGCAAAGGCAATGCACTTGGCATTGTCATCATAGATATGGCAGTTGATGCTGAGATAGGTTTTCATGGATATGAGCCATCCACTGAAGTTGGCATGGGCATCATTGAAGACCAGTGGTTTATTGATTAAAATTTCTTTCATAGATGAGGGGTAGTCTTTGTCATCATCACCAGGAGTGGCTTTGGCTCTTCCTTTCTTGGGGGTGGGGAATAGGCCTCTTACAGCTCCTGGTTTCCCATAGGTAGTTTTGTACCAAGCAGCTAGCTGGGCTGCAGTGGGGTCATGGCCAATGAAGGGGTCTGCAAGGCCCATGGAAGCAGTAGCTTGTGATAGTTGTTCCATCATTGACTGTTCAGCTTGAGTCAGGATTACTATGTCTTCTGAGGGGTTATCAGACACAAGGCTGAAATCAGGGTCATCTTCAGATTCACTAGCAACAGCCAGAACAGGGGTACAATAACTGGTAATTGAAGGGGTGACTTCAGATGAAAGTTGAGTAGCTGGCACTGAAGGGTTAATGAGTATGGGTGGAGCAAACCATCTCAGAGGAGCTTGAGGTTGCTCTTGTGGGGTGTTTGATCTGGTAAGATGACCAGATCATGGGGGTACAGGAGAAACAGGTGATCTATCCTCTGACATGGTAGATGGGGGAACTGATGAGGGATTGATGGCCCTTCATTAGATGGAATGAATGATTGAGATACTTTGAGTGCTAGGCATTGAAGAGAGGTTGGACAAAATGAATTTTACAAGAGTAGACTGTGACTAGGCTGTCACAGGCACTATCTTTTCTCTGGAGGGTAGTTCTGGTTCTGAAGCAGTAAGCATTGTTCATTGGATGACAAACATACCATGAAACAATCAAAAATTCTTTTATTATGCCGGTGACTGAAGGCAATGGCATAGCATGCAACTTCCTATGCTACAATGGCAAGGGATGACCTTGAAGGATACTTCAAGGTATTGCCAAAGGAACAATACAGAACTCATGGTGGACTTACATAGCTCAAGGGAGACTACAGAAGGACACTTCTGAGTTTCAAGCAAAGTTGACAATGAACAAAGTAGAATTTTCAATGGGGAATAACACCCATCAACTACAAGTTTATATAATACATGAGTGGTAGTACAAATGCAGGGGGGTTATCTGCAGTAAGAAGCTCCATGGCATGCCAGTGGAGTATGGAAGGATAAGTAATACAAACCCCACTATGACATAGACTTAAGGGTAGGCATGGAATGTCATGGAATGTCCTTGAAGAGTCTGTTGGATAACATAAGTATGTTATGGAAATTGTGAGAGAAAAGGAAAAATAGGGGAAAAAGAGATGAAACTGTAACATATAGGGTACAGTGTTGGAGTCTTGAGACAAGTCTTCTTCTCTTGTCCTTGGGAGAGGTGGAAGAGGGATTGAGGCACCTAGACTGAAGTGCAGGATTGGGGGGTGACTTGTTTGCTTAGGAACAGGGGGTTGAAACTTAGTGTTAGAACTAGAACTCAACCTGACATAATACTTTTGGACCATGGTGGGCCAAGAAGGACTAGTGGGAGCTATCCAGTATAGAGCAGCACACTAGGGGGTGATTAAGTAATATACTGCCTAAAAAGGACAGGTGACTACACTGTTTAGGTATAGGGGTTTATACTGTGGGTTATGCAGGGGGTGAAAGACAGAAGGGGGTGACTGCTGCTTGAAGCAACAGAGTGCCAACATATAAAGATGTCAGTGAGGGGTGTTGGTGATCTTTTATCTTCTGTTAAGGCTTTGTCTTTGGACAAGCTGAAATGCCTTCAGAACTGGTGCCTAATCCTAACCCTAACCCTAAGGTCCCAGACCTTATTACTACAGGTCTAGCAGTCTAGTGATCCTCCTGGTGACAAAACTCTTGGTCCAGTGGTAGCCTTGCCTATGCCTAGGTCCTCAGTTGGTACAATAGAGTAGAGACTATGTGAATTGCAAAGGAGATGAAAGATGGGGATTCCATCTTCTGCCTACTCACTAAATACTACATGGAAACTGCATGGGAAAAGCCCACAACTGTGCTAATAGTACACAGAATATCAGTAAGAGGGTTGTGTGATCACAGTAAGAAGTCTGCAGTCAGCTGTGTCCATAGGATAGAGCCATACAACTCTGTATGAGTAGACACAATGCATCAGGTCACATGATACATAAAGACAGGGGCTTTCACCAGAAAATCAGTGAAGGGTGAAAGCCTGTACATGAGTAGTTATACAAATGGAACAGGAAAAGAGAAAGGGGTAAAGGAAACATACTGCAAGTAGAGTCCATGAAGTGTCTGTTGGATAATTGATATGCAATGTCAAAGAGAAATGGGTAGACCAGAAAACATGTTACTGTGTGATCATAACAAAAACCATCCCTGGGATGACCATGGTCTCATGGGCTCTTTGGCTGAATCACAATACCAAACTATTCAGCCAATTTGCCTATCAAAAATTGTTGCCTGAAGTGCATTGCCTATTACCTGCTGTCCATGTCAGCCAGTACCTACTCTGCCTCATCACTGGCATGGTGTTCATGCAAGGAACTCCTATAATCACTCCCTGAGTCCACATTCACACCATCAATCACACCATCAGGCAGAAAAGCATTGCAGGGAGGATCAGGAAGAGGAAAGTGATGGTGCTGGCAGGAGAACACACCACAAGTATGGCCTTATCCCATGACCTGTCACTTGTCACTCATACATAGTAGTTGTGTTGAGTACATCTACTGTGATCACCCCCACAAAAGGTGGCATGGCTATTCCAACAATGACAATGATGATGCATACATGCAAGATTGATATGGGCACTACCAAGGTATTCTTAGATTTGGACTGCAATGATTATACATCATTTCTTTGTTCCCAAGAAACACTACTTGTTTTTGTCTACCTTACTTTATGGACATGTCTTTGAATACTATGATGACCTGACCCATTCCTTCTCTTTTATTTCTCAAGAACCATTTTTATACCAGGACTAATTTTCATGCCTGTTTACCTGTTTGTGACTTTTCTTCTTGCTGCTCCCCTTGAGTCCCTGTTTGGACTTTGGGATACCTGATACAACTATTCATAGCTGACTACATGTGTATGTTGTGTCATGAAATGATAAATTTTGTGCCTCCATTATTCTTGATCTAGTAAAAGTATAGTGTTGAAACATGGGTAAGACTGCTTGGCAGGTAGAAAGACCTAAATGCCAGGAAGTTTCCAGACTGCCTTACAGAATCACCATGCCCAACTATGAAAGTCATTAGACCATATTGTTTGTAACCCTTGCCAGTTGTATGGCAATCTGTATATTCCACATGATCTTTATACTTGATCATGCCCAACATAATCAATCCTCACATTCCCATTGAGAATCTCTCCACACCCAATTGCTCTATGACTGACCAAAGGAACTATTCTTGAAGGAAGATCCTGTCATGAATATTCTTTTAGCCAGTCCAGTCTCAGTCAGTCCAGCCCAGTGCAGAGGGTCCAGGGCCAGACTCATACACCTAGCTTATCTTGTATTTATCTCAAGTATCTAAGTAATTAGGATAAGACAATATACTATTATAATTACTGGATGTCTCAATTAGTACCTATCTATAGGCTAGACTAGACATGTGATGAAACTACTGTACCCAGACTCATATCCAGAATGAGGCATGACATCACTATTGCTAGAACATTACAAGAAATATGGAGCTGTGCCATATTTGTCATGGACTTGCCATGGAGTCTACTGGATAGGTAGTATTTAAGCTGCAATGACACACCTAGAGTGCTCATTCAAGTTTGCTAGGACTTTTTCTCTAAAACTTGACACAAATTGTGTCCCCCTTCCACTATGTGAGGGTTATGGCCAACACCAACCCTCACACTTCTCACAATGGAATCTTTTGTAGCATACTTTATTCTTTTATTCCTTTTTATTAATGGACACTCTACTGCAGATACTGTACTGATGTATTCAAGTAGATGCTACATACTGATACTTAGATTAAAAACTACATAGTTGCTTACTTAAGCATGTTGTATGCTGCACAAAGCATTGTATTGGTCTCCTTGTAGTTTCGACACCAGTACTTGGGCTTGGAAGATCCTCTTACTCTGATCTCTCTCTTTCAGTAACTTGGTCATGCCCAACATTCCACCTTGCCCATTACAGTTTGAAACTACCTCAAATCATCAAAATCCCAGCTGGATTCTCTAACCCTCCTGCAGGTTAAACCTTTCTTGCAACCAACTGTACATCTCTCTGTTTCAACTCAAGCATTGCCCTTCTGGCACTCTACTACTAACTATCAACATTACCTATGGATCCTTGGGGCAACAGCTCAAACAACACTCAACAGCAGCCATAGCCACAGAATGCCAGCACACAGCCTCTCACTGCTGCACAACCTACCCAATCATGGCAGAAAGCCATTGCCAATATTCTCAATAGGTTTGGTACCTGGGTACAGTCTACTAACCACTCTCAGGCAGCCATTACAGCCACCATGCAGACACTTGCAGCCCAGATCAACACACTATCCACTCAACCTCCCCCCACAGCTCAACCAGCAGCCCCAGCTATGGCCATGGCTCCCATGAGCCCCTTGGGCTCTATCTGTGTCAAGAAACCATGCCAATTCACAGGAAAAGCCACCAATGTCAAAGCTTTCCTGGATGAAATTACTAACAACCTTTATCTACAGCACAGACAGATAACAATGGACTTTGAAAAGTCCTTGTTTCTCTCCCTCTACCTTGCAGACAGCAACCCAAAATCATGGTACCAGGCCATCTGCACCTCAACACTGGATTTACTCAACAATTTCAATGCATTTATTGATGATTTTTGCAGACACTTTGGCAATTTGGATCTTGAATCCATGGCTTATTGCAAGATCAAGACACTGTGACAAACTGGCCCTTGTGCCACATATGCCTTGTGCTTTTCCAAGCTCATTGTCTACTTGGATTGGACTGATAAGTCCAAGATCACTGTGTTTAGAGAAGGACTTAAGGACCAAGTACAAGATTTATTAATTATGGTGCATCCTAAGCCTACAAAATTCAATGAGTTTGTAAAGATCTGCATTGAAATTGATAATGTGGTTCATGAAAATGAACTGGACAAGTGTCATGCCAAACCTGATGACACAACCAAAAATACTAACTGTTTTCACTTGAAACAGGCTCCTCCAACCCCATGTGCTGCCACTGCAGCCACTCCATCAACATCTGTGCTGCCACCAGGGGAACCAATGGTGATTGACACCACCAAGACCAAACACAGACTGCTCACACAGACTGAGCACAAGCACTGCCATGCAAACAAACTATGCATGTATTATGGAGGTAAACACCTCATAGAGGCATGCCCCAACATGTCCAACACAGCCAAGAAATGCTATGGGGACAAGAAGTCAACAACATCATCCTCAGGAAAAGTCTAACCAGGGACCCTCTTGTCCCAAGGTCTCTGGTTGATGATGGGACTTGTCACACTGCCACTACAATGGACCCAGAGCCCACTCATGTCTGCCTCACAATGGGCAAGTATACCCTTTGTAGTAGACCCTCTCTGCACTATGTATTTGCATCAGGTACATCCCTTCATTCACCATCTCATTTTTTCATTTCTGTTTGACTTTTATTCCCAAATGACAAGCCCATAGCCACACATGCTCTTGTGGACTGTGGTGCAACTACTTCATGTATGTTAGAGCATTTTGCCACATGGCATGCACTCCTGTGACATCTCAAGGACATCCCTATACCCATTATGGCAGTTGACAACCATCCAATTGCATCCAGGTTAATTACCCAAGATGTTATCACTAATATTACAGTTGGAACCCACTCTGAAATGCAGCCACTGGCTGTGTTTCTGTTGAATACCTGGTGATCCTTGGCCTTGACTGGCTCTGCCAACACAACCCCAACATTAACTGGGACAACATGTCCCTTTCCCTTGACTGCTGCAGACTTGATGCAGCCTCACCCTCCTTCATCACCACACATGGCTACAGTCTTGCACATGACCTCTCCCATTCCACCTTCCATTCCACTACTTCTGTTGGCTCAGGCCTCAGTCTATCTGGCTTTTCTCCCCTCCCCTCCCTTTGGCTTGCACAACATGTGCCCAACCTAAACTTGTCTGTGGACACCCCTAGTGCCCCCCCCACTCTCTCACCACCCTCTGACCCTCACATGGACCCTTCTGCTCCCATGCTCTCACCCTCTGCATGACAGACTGGCTCTGGTCATTTGTCATCACCCCCCTCCTCACCCACATTGAATATAAAAATACTTAACCCATGCCACTTTCAAAAGTGTGCTAACAACTCAGAAGCTGTGTGCCTACTTTGATTCACACCATTCACACATTCAAAACACATCAGTACCACCACCACCTCATTTGAAGATTTGGGTGGTCTTGACTTACTCAAAGACTTGTCCCCACCATCTCCAGACCATTTACAGTCCATCCCTGAAAAGCTCATGCCATGGGCAGACACCATCTTTTCCCCATCTGAATTCAACAAACTCCCTCCACATCACCCCTATGGTGTTGATATTGAGCTCAAAGAAGGGAAGAACACCTCTCTACCAACCTAAAATGCAGTCATATTTGTTGCTCAACATCCTCAGCAGCTGTCTCAGTTTTATTCATTCAAAAGAAGACTGGAGAACTACACCTTTGTGTAGATTTTTGTGGACTCAATGCTATCACCAAGAAGAGCAGATACCCCCTTCCACTCATTTCAGACCTCCTGGATTTTGTTCAAGGTTGTAAAGTCTTTTCTGTCATTGATTTAAAGTCTGCCTACAGCCACATTCACATCAGAGATGGTGATGAATGGAAAACAGCATTTTGCACCCCCCATGGACTTTTTGAACATTTAGTTACCCCTTATGGACCTACTAATGCACCTGCTGCATTCCAAGCTTTCATTCAAGATACCCTTCATGATTATTTAGATATTTGTTGTGTTGTTTACTTAGATGATATTCTTATTTTTTCTCACACCCAAGCTGAACATGATATCCATGTGGCTAAGGTCCTTGATTGGTTGCATGATGCTCAACTTTGTGCCAACCCCACAAAGTGTGAGTTTGATCACTCTGAAGTAGAGTACCTGGGCTACATCATTGATGCTGATGGCATCACAATGAACCCAAAAAAACTTGATACTATTACCTCCTGGTCTGTCCCTTCTAATGTAAAAGAACTCCAATCTTTCCTTGGTTTTGCCAATTTTTATTGTAGATTTATTGATGGATACTCTCATCTTACCCTTCCATTGACTAGCCTTACCCACAAAACAGTTACATTTGACTTCTCAGGTCCCACCTTTACTGCCTTCAAGACTCTAAAACAAAAATTCACCCAAGCCCCCATATCCAACACTTCAACCCTACCACTCCCACCACAGTCTCTACTGATGCCTCCAATTTCACACTGTCAGCTGTCATACAACAGCCTGACAGCTCAGGGATACTCCACCCTGTTGCCTTCTATTCTCAGAAGCTTTCCCCTGCTGAGATCAATTATGAGATTCATGACAAGGAACTTCTGGCCATTGTTGCCACCTTTCAGGAATTCCATGCCTGGCTTCTTGGCACCCCTCACTTTGTTTCAGTCATTACTGACCACAATAACCTCAAGTACTTCATGTCATCACAAGTCCTCAATCAATGACAGGCTTATTGGGCCATGTTTCTCTCTGATTTTAATTTTAGACTCACTTGGGGTCCAGGTATTACTAATATTGCAGATGCTCTGTCTCAGCACCCAGACTTTGTCCCTCAGAAGGGGGATGACACCCTTGAGTGCCAAAAGAAAATTATATTGACTCCTCAGCACACTAAATTACTAACCCCATCTCTGAACACTGACTCTCCCTCACAGCCAACAGTTTCCACTCTCACAACATTATCTATTGACAAGTCAACACTCCTTGAATGCTTCAAGACTGTATTTCAGGAAGACACAGAATGGCAAGAAGTTCTTGCACTAGGTAACCCTGACTTCTCCACAGAATCAGGACTAGTATTCCATAAAGGGTGACTTTTTGTTCCCAAACCATTATGCACTGACATATTACATTCCTGCCATGATCAACCTTCTGCAGGACATCCAGGACAAAACCACACTCTTGGGCTGGTTGCAAGATATTACTCATGGCCAGGCATCAATACATATGTTCAATGCTACATAGAGGCATGTGACACCTGTGCTCACATCAAGACCTTTTGACACAAGCCCTATGGACTACTCAAGCCACTTGAAGTCCCTTCACATTCTTGGCATGCCATCACAATGGATTTTATTGTCAAATTACCTTTATCACACAGTTATGACTCTATTTGGGTTGTATGTGACCATCTCACATGTGCTGCTCATTTTATTCCCTGTCATGAAGAAATGAATGCACCTAAATTAGCTTACCTGTTTCTAGATTGTATTTTCCATATTCACAGACTACCTGACTTGATTGTTTCTGATCACAGGTCAATATTTGTCTTGAATTTCTGGAAAGAACTAACCTCACTACTACAAATCAGTATATATACATCAACAGTGTACCACCTGCAGACTGACAGTCTGACAGAATGCTCAAATCAGATGCTTGAGGCATATCTCTGAGCTTATTACTCATATCAACAAGATGACTGGGTAGATTACTTACCACTTGCAGAATTTGTGTTCAACAATCTCAAGAACATGTCAACACATCAAACCCCATTCTACACTAACTATGGAGATCACCCAACTTTTGAACCACTACTCACAGAATAATTGACAGTTCCTGCAGCCACCAATCTTGCCACTCAACTTGAACAAATCCATGCAGAGCTCCATGCCAAGCTCAAGCATGCACAACAACAACAAGCACAATATTTCAACAAAAAATGGCTTTCAGCACCAGAACTCAAGTCTGATCAACTTGTCTGGTTGCTCTGCCACAATATCAAGACTACACACCCATCCAACTAACTAGACCATCACCACCTTGGCCTTTACTATCAAGTGATTTGCAAGATTGGCTCATCCTCCTACTTACTAGATCTCCTTCATACCTTACTTCCCATCTCCACCCCATTTTCCATATTTCTCTTTTTTAGAGCTGTACAAGGACCCTTCCAATTTTCACACACATGTGGACCCTGAACCATTTACACTTGCTGAGGACCCAGCACTTTCTATTGATAAGATTTTAGATTCTCATCATATTGGTCACTGTTTCAAATATTTCATTCACTTCCATTTTTTACCAGATTCAGAAAACTCTTGGATCCCTTTATCAGACATTCTGTGTACTTACAATGAACTTTTAGACCATTATCATAGACATCATCTGCACACTATATGGCCCCACACAATAGAACTCATGCACTCTTTTATTCTAGCAGATCTGCACTTGGTGTTCAAGTCCCAGACTCTGCACATGGTTGTGGTGTCCAAGTTACCTCCACCCTCAAGTAAGCATCAAGAAGGATTTGGTATAGACTCTCCCATGCTCTCTATTCCCTCTGCAGTCCCTCCTGCATGCCCTTGCTCCCTGTCACCTCCCTGCACACATCAAAACTTGTGTTCTGAGTATGAACCACCCCCTCAAACCACAACCCACTCTGGCCACATCTCACACCCAGCCATTTGTCTTGATCTGTGAGATCATCCCTCAGAAGGGGGATAATGTGAGGGTTATGGCCAACACCAACCCTCACACTTCTCACAACAGAATCTTTCATAGCATACTTTATTCTTTTATTCCTTTTATTAATGGACACTCTACTGCAGATACTGTACCAATGTATTTGAGTAGACACTATATACCAATACTTAGATTAAAAACTACATAGTTGCTTACCTAAGTGTGCAGTATGCCACATGAAGCATGGTATTGGTCTCCTTGTAGTTTCAATGCCAGTACTTGGGCTTGGAAGATCCTCTTACTCTGATCTCTCTCTTTCAGTAACTCAGTCACACCCAACATTCCACCTTGCCCATTACACACTAGTAGAGTGACCAGTGAGGTAACTTGATTTTCATCTCAACACAAAATATAGAGAATCTCCATATAATAATTAATCAGCACTTGAAACACCACTCACACTTGAGACAATGGCCTTTCCTGTTTATTCCTTTTTTAACACAACTGAGCTCAATAACTTAGTTTTAGTCAGCCCCACACTCTGGTAAATATTGGGCTCTGTAACATGTAGACAATATAGCTACCCAGTAATTAATACATCAAAATGTACTGATTTGAGTGCCACTCTGCTGCAAAGCAGGGTTCTGGCATGTTTGTCATTGGAGGACATGAAGGTAGGTCAAATAAAGCAATGCCCAATATATTTCCAGACAGTGGACATTGCATGGACTTGCCATGACAATGCCAGGGGAGGGTATTTGGGACAGTTTTGTCTTTGCACTAAGTGGGGAGATATGCCTTGTTTGATGTGGTTAGTGTGGGAGTAAGGTCACATGCACATTGGATCAAGAGAAAAACATAGGTACCTCATGCTGACTTCAATTGAATGTCAAAATGATTTGGCATGATTATCATATTTAGGGTGTCTCATCTGGCAGTTTGACACAGATAAATCTCAATACTTTGTGGTCCTCATTATTGTATAATTACATGTGATTCAAAAAGTAATTTGTTCTCATGTTTAACAGTATTATACAAGTGTTCTACACTATTCTGATCAACTGAATGTTGTGTTGTATTGCAAAAAAGACCAGCTCAATTTTTGTGTCTCAAGTGCCAGTTGATTACTGTACAATCTCCACACCCTCATGGATATTCCCCACAGTCAACATACAGAATCTCCAAACCCCCATGGATATTCTGCACTGCCAAAATGAATATTCTTCACTGCCAACTTGGAGAATCTCCATCCCCTCATAGATATTCTGCACTGCCAACTTAGAGAATGTCCACATCCCCATGGAGACTCTCCACACCCCTATGGATATTCTCCACTACCAACTTGGAGAATCTTCACACCCTCATGGAGATTCTCCATACCCCCTAGGTATTCTCCATTGCTGACTTGAAGAATCTTCACACCCCCATGGAGAATCTCCACTCCCAACATGGAGAGTCTTCACATCCCTCTGGATAATCTCCACAGCTAATGTGGATATTATCCACACCCCCATGAATATTCTGCATAGCTAACATGGAGAGTCTCTACACCCCCATGGATATTCTCTACAACTGACATAGAGAATCTCCATACCCTTGTAGGTATTCTCCACTCTCAACACAGGGAATCTCCACACCCCCATGAATAATCTCCACTCCCAACATGGCTATTCTCCACACCCTCATGGCTACTCTCCATGCCCTCATGGCTATTTTCCATTCCTGAAATGAGAAATTTCCACACCTCTATGGTTACTCCACACTAAAGAACTATTTTTCAGGGAGAATCCATGATCAATGTATGACTGGCTTGAAGGGTTATTTTTGAGGGGGTGATCTATTATCACTCTATGACTGGTCTGAGACCATTTTTAAGGGGGTGGTCTTCACCACTCTACAACTGGCAGAAAGAACTATTTTAAATGGGGACCCATCATCACTCTATGACTAGCTACATATTTTAGAGTCAATGGTTTTAGAAACACATGTTGCACAACTTTAAAGTAGACCCTCTTCCATGTGATTTTTCATCTCAGACAAACCTGTATTCAGTGCTTGTTTCCTGAAGAAAGTTTAATTGACCCAAGGAGACAGCTTTATTTGGGTCCTTTTTGGCTTGGAGAAATCCAAATTTAGGTGTGTATTTTGGCTGGAGAAACTCCCACATGGACCTCAGCCACCCCAATACATTAAGAGAAAGGTATATTATATCTTGGAGAAAGGTGTTTCTCCAACCTCCCTATTAAAAAGTGCTGGAGAATTTCCAGTAATGATGCCATGCACTGGAGAATCTCCACCACTACTTGGAAATATCCAACCCAAGCAGACCTATTAGGTCAATACATCTATAGAAGCATATAGACCTAATAGGTCTTTGTAGGGGGTTGACTGAAGTGTCAGCATGCCCATACTAAAAGGTAAACAAAAAGATACCATAGGAACAGGGGAATTTCAACAATGTTCCATAGCCAGTCATAGTATCACATGCAGTGTGAAAACATATGCAAGTGTTGTCTTCATCAGTGAGGTTACACATGACAAATCTCTAGAACATAATAGTGTCTGTTGTGTAAGTCCAGCACTTATCACTATTTGCTCAACAGGTGTAGCCTTCAGAAGTAAGTTGGCAGTGTTTGCTAGGTGCACTGAGGGTATATCCATAATACAGTCGTGTTGCAGCTGTGGTACAATAGTAAGCCCATAGCCCACGACGACACATTTCCCCAAGATCTGACACGATTGAGATGCCAATTACTTCTTTACGTAACCTTTGAAACTTCGCATGGTCGGAACTTAGAACACAAGGCAAACTCGAGGCAAAAACACATGCTGTGGACCTGGTCACCATGTAGGGAGAGGCCCATATATACATAGCTCAAAACCCTTCCCTTAGTTGCATTTTCAGACCTACAAGATGACTTCAGAGACTGTTATCGCGTATGTCTTCTTTCTATCATGCTATTCAATATCGACAATCCACGCCATCACAGAGTAATGGGTCCTACGGGATCAGGAAAAAGCAATGTAAGCTGTAGATCGTTCGCATCCTACAGCGAGTGTTTGAATAAGATATCTATAGTTCATCAACAAACTCACAGGCATGCCCAGAGACGACGCAGCGAATGATCTCATGTCATGCACGAAAGACCTCGAAGAGTTTCGGGTATCTACGTCTAGCGGAACATATGTGTTCGTGGATACGCCAGGTTTCGATGACACTTGTCGTTCCGACCGAGAGATACTTGAAATGATCGCCCACTGGTTAGAGGAAAAGTAGGGATAGACCTACGTACATGCATTTCGAACCTATCACTGATACATGGACAGATACCGAGGGAACATCAAGCTAAGCGGCCTGATGATATACCCACTGCATAATGAGACCTGCATGTCCAGCCTCGATATGCAAGAACCTCGATATGTTTGGGCGGCTGTGCGGAGACAAAGCTGCTCAGCGTGTGAGATTGGTGACCACTATGTGGGATAGCATGACACCGACAGACCGGAACAATGCAGGGGGCAAAGCGTCACAATTGGAGCAGAAATTCTGGAAACCTCTGATTAAGTCTGGCGCTCGCCACAGAAGATTCAATAATACCCAACAATCTGCATGGGAGATTATTAATGACGTGACCGGCGACTCAGTGGTCCTGCTACTCCAAGAAGAGCTAGTGGATGCAAAAAGGAAGTTAAATGAGACGACAGCGGGAAGAGCTCTTTATTCCCAACAGGAGAGACTCCTTCAGAAACAAAAGGTCACCATCAAGCAACTTTCGGATGAAGCCAAGGTGCAACAAGATCCGGCATTGGCAAGGGAGTTGGAGGCAGAGTACAAGAATACCGAAGCTCAGCTGCAGAAAACATGGGAAGAAATGGAGAAGCTGAAGGTACCATTCATGAGACGGATTATGCTGGTCTTTCCAAGAAACTGAGGACTGTAAGTGTTCTGTTTGACCGTGTGTGACAGAGGTCCAAGCTGATTCACTCGCATAGCACGCCATCCAAATGAATTTGCAGACATGAGCAACCAGGACATACGCATTGGGATTGGCCTTGGAGTATAGCAAGCGATGCAAATATGTACTATCATTTGGTTTGAATCGTACTGTTTGTATGCTTTGGTCTGATTTTGGAATGGGGCGGGTGCCGGAGAAGTGCCGGGCTCGGAATTCATCTTCAATCGCACTCGAGCCCTGTTGGGGCGTGTTAATGACGAATGATGTGCGGTACTGTGTCTAGATCTCGTTCCTGCATCCACTGCCGCTGCCATCGTCATACGATCGCGTGTATGCTAGCTCTACGAAACGACAGGTGAAAACACAATACCAGCCGGCAGAGGTCCATGTCGCACATCTCACCACTGCTGTGCTCCTACCTCCGCTTCTGTTTCTGTATCTACGTCTGCAACCGCTGCGGAATATCAATTTATCTCCCTCTCCATGCTCGAATATTTCGGCATCGTAAGGGCTTGACTCCCCTCGAAGCCGAAATGGTATAGTGGATCCTGGATAGCGAGTGTCGGGTTACTGTGAAAGTGAATACATGAGTCAGCGTGTCTTAATTTCGGTGTGCGCCTCCATTTGCCTTCGCTGATGCGAATGAAGTGCCTGAAACCATGTGTATGCAGTATCACAAACCACAAATTTGCACCAGAAATTTACCAGTGCGATGGGCAGGACACTGATGCATTTCCTCCACTTAAAGTACCTAAGTGATGACCTTGTTAGCAAGCAATTTCATTGTTGATTGGTTCGTCCTTACCACTATACTGGCAGTCGCAGCGCATAATTCTCGATATACCTCAAATGGTGATGTATTCGTCAGGACTACGTCTTCCCAAGACAAAACGAATGTCTCTGGTATCGCGAATGAGGGGAAGATTGTGAGCCCCATTATGCAAAAAATGGCCCAACTGCACCACCGACATCTCTTCCGCCACCATTTGGTTATTCTGTAAATTGCATGGGCCAATAACGATAAGATATTATAATTTGACGCCCATATATCATTGGATACTCGGAGCCGCTCGCTGGGCCGAAGCCTTCGGCCTGTCAATGCCACGTGCTACTAAGTCCTTAAACCCTTGCAACCATCATCAGTGTGCATCAGCATTGGGGCCGACAACGTAAAACAGACGTGAACTTGCTCTGTGGGTATCATTCACCAGTTTGCTCATGCGCATTATCCGCCTTCTCAGTACATGTATAGGACGTCAACCTTGAACTAAAGATAGAACTAAGGCGACCTATCTTCACATCTATAGCGTGCCATTTCATTTGGGAACATCTATCTGTTTTTTATGGTCACCGATTTGTTTAGAGGTATAAGATGCAATCGTTGATCGTAGTGTAAGACCGACGCTCATGGACTCACATGCAGGATGCGCCCTTAATCAACGTAGAAGCCTTCTTCTGGAAGGGAGGAATTGATTCGAGAGAGGAAGCAAGTGGACAGTCGAAACCACAGGTCCCTCGAGTTACGCGGATGATGAATTCGCAAAACTATGCAATTTTATCCCATCGGTGGATCGACCAAGAAGTCAGCTATGAACGAGATGACCGAACTTGCAAAGATGGGAGTGAGGAGGCGAGAGATGAAATTCGCCAGCGCAGTGGCTATCAAAAGATTCTTGATAGCTGTAAGCAGGCTAAGAAGGACGAGTAATAAAGTGGTTGTGGGTCGACACTCCTGCTGTATAAACAAGGAAAGCAGCGCAGAGCTATCCGAGGCGATCAATTCCATGTACCGGTGGTATGAAACTCAAAGGCATATGCTATGCGTACTCCACGACGTCACTGGCAGAATCCTTTCCCACCAAACCAGACACAAGAGGATGTATCCAAATTGCAATGGGATGGCCGGAGTGGTTCTCGCGTGGGTGGACCCTACAGGAGATGATAGCGCCGAACGCCGTCCGGTTCTTTCAACAAGTATTGGCAGCCCATTGGCGACAAGAGGACCCATGCAGAACCCCTGTCAAACATCACTCGGGTTCCACAGCGTGTATTGAGAGACGGATTTTCCTTCAAACCATCCCTGCGT